>JANHGO010002594.1:0-29506 GCA_024606505.1 Aquila spilogaster
CAAGTGGAAAATTTAAAGAAATAAATTCACAAAGCAGCATGAACAATAATGGTCTGAACGTAACAGCTTTCTTTATTGTCACCTTCAGTATTTGAAGTTATTAAATCTAGCTTTGGATTCCCACTGGCACAATGTAAACATGCATATATATGCTCTGGATTGGCACTGAGCAGCCTGCTTACCACTCAGAGGTTGCACTGGCTCCCTTAGGCTTTCTTTACGCCCAGTTGCTAAGTCAGCCCAGAGTGCTTTGTTTACTTCTCTGACTTGGAGTCAGTGGAATAAAGCTTGCTCCATGCTGTGGTGGTGCACTGTGGTGGGAATGGCTGATGTGAATGCTGAAATTAGCAGCTGAAATTAGGAAGTACAGAATAATGATGGTGATGAAAATAATATAAATGAAGGCCCTGTCAATTTGTGTATGAAACAGTTCAGTGTTGGTCCTAAGATGAGCATCTAAGTCTGTATTCCTATCAGTTTGGCCCATATGACATATCCATCTACTGATACTGCTTTTTTCATCTCTTTTTCTCTCTGTTGCCATCAGAAAAATGAGCGTTGAAACCTTCTAGAACTGGGGAGTTAAGTCCAGCAGTCATGTCCTGCCAGATAAGGCTTGCCATAAAATCTCTGCATATGCAATACAGGGGAAAAATGAGGGATTTCCAGTTTTGCTGCTCAGATCCTCAGCCCAGAATTTCCACATATTGAAGTGTTTGGAAGAAAGAGAACTGGGATTGTTCAGTGTTCTAAACAAATACATATATATGTTAAGCTTCTGCCAGTTTCAGAGATGTTTTAGCTACTGCATCTTCTCAAGAGTGTTTGTGACATGTTTTTAGCACTGCATGGAAGTGAGCCGTAAGTTCAGGAAAATACACAGGAGGAAATTACCCACTATGCTAACTTCTTATGCTCTGCACCTAATTGAAGATTCAGAAAGGCACATAAGTACCTTACTTACTAGTCCATCACAGGGAACTCACATCCTCATTCAAAATAAGGATGCCAGGTTTTATTCTTGCTGTTCTCTTACCCATACTAACTATTCTGCTAGGGAGACAATGAGGGTAGTCATACACTCCTAGATGACAGAAAATCAGGTATTGACCACGTATGCTGATGCTGCACGGACTTCCGCTGCATGAGGTGGGCTGGAGGAATTGGTTCATAAATAACAGATGGAGGAGAAGCAAAAAGAACAGTAAGGAGGAAGGACAAAAAAAATGCAGGTGCATTTATACTTCACTATATACTGAAATAAAATCCTAACTGGTTATTATTGGTTCGATTGAGACATTAAGTTCTAATCCAACAGATCCTCAAGTAGTGTTCTCTGTCTTTTCCAGCTGAAGTCTGAATTCATAAATAGGCTGAGGTTGCCAAAGTTAGGTTTAGGCATCCAGATGAAAAATCCTGATCTAAAAAACTCTTGCTCAGCTATTACTCATAAGATATAATCTGACCGGAAGACTGACCAGAAGAAGGAGATTATCTCTGACATTGTCTTCCAAATTTTCAGTTATTCTCTGATAGAAAATAAATGTCAAAACTTGTGGTACTGGTTAACTTCAAAGCAGTGCACTGACACAGGCTGTGAGAAGATTGGGCTTCAACACTTAACACTTCCTCTTGGTCTTATGGTATTACTGTAGTTGCTTTTGAGAAACAGCAAAAAGGTAAGCAGCAGACATTTATGTTTGTACTCCTGCAGCAGTAGGAGACACTGGCAAGGATGGAATACAGTTTTTTTGTGGTCCAGATCTGGACCAGGCTGACATGAAAATTGCTACAAATCCACGTCTCTGATTTTATCAGCATATGAAATCTGCATAGGTAATGCTCGGTTTTATTCAACTACACATAGATGAGAGTTACTGAATGAGGGAGAAAGGATTGATTTTTTATTTTTACAAACAGGCATTAACAGGTATATTGCAGTCTAATTTTGTGTAGTTCTATAGTATAATAACTGGGTGGTACCTAAACAAGACAGGCTGTGAAAAGACAGAACAAAGGAAATATTTATGGCTTTCTCCTGTATCTTCAAATAAACTTTGAATAACTTTATTTTATGCTGCCAGTCTGGGACATCATTTCTGCCTGGTACCAACTGGAATATTAAATTCCTATTAAGGGAATGTACTTGCCCACTTATCTGCGATGATTTTTTTCTGCGTTACAAGCAACAGAGCACCTCCCTTTCCTCTCCGTGTTTGTGCATTTGACAATTGCAGGTTGAGCTGGTACAAGCACTGTTGATACTCAGTAAGTTAAATGACTTTTTTACAACATAGTCTGAGATTATGAAAATTTGAAAAGCAATTTATTGGGTTTTTCAAGAAAACTTTATAGAATATTTCTGTTATCTCAGAGACATTATCAATAATTTCCTAAAAAGATTAAAGAAAATATAAAATAAGATAAACATTATTTGGTGACAAATCATATGAATAAGTTACAAGTACTTTGTCATCAAAGTACATCAACTAGGAAGGCTTTCTTATGCATACTTTGCATAGGTATAATAAATAATAACTGTTCATTTGACCTTTTGGAAGGCTTTAATAAAGGAAGAAGTTTACACGAGTTACAATGACTACCTGCCACTGGGGACATAAATAGTATATTCAGTTTGGCAAGTAATGGATTCAAATAGAATGCTTTCTGTCACAGACATGCTAAATACTTAGGACTGGACTACAAAGCTACTTCAACACAAAAATCTTGCCATACCACCAAAAGGTTTAACATGCTTCCTTATGTGCCAGATCTAGGCATATAATAGTGCCTATATAGTGTGAACTGGATCACACTATTAATCTACTGAAAACTATTTGCTGTTGCTGCTGCTGTACAATTTCAGCTGCTTTCCAGACAGTTTCATGGGCAGCCTTACCATATGGCTTGGTGAAGGCTAGTGCTGGGACAGAAGCAGCAACAAAAACTGACAAGAGATGGAGACAGGAAAGAATAAAGCCACAATTATTTCAGATTTAGAGGACAGAAAAAAGCCACAACTATTTCAGATTAAAATGACAGTTCTAGCAGGCCTACATCAAAGCGAATTGAACAGATGCCTCCAGTTGTTCTTTGTTTTTTTGCTAAAGACAGAGCATTCAGTACTGTCTGCCTTACTGCTAAGGTACCAAGTGTATCACAGAGAATTATGGTTTCAAAGCAAAAGTGCAGAGTCACAAAACTCTGCTCGATGGCTGCTGTAAAGCAAGCTGGTTTTCTGCTAGGCAGGTGCCTGCATCTGACCAAATACCACTGTGCTTCACTTCAACTGACAGTTCTGCTGTAAGTATGAGCAGGGCTGGGAAAACACTTCCTCACAGATCTGCAAGATATATGTAGGTCACTCTGATAGTAATACCTCCGATTTATTTACATGAAAAACAGAACAGGTACGAAGAGTACCACAACTGTTTGATAAAGCAAATTCTCAGCCACAAAAAACTATTTTTCATCATAGTCAACACCATTAGCTCTGCGTTTTCACCAGTGCTGACTGTATGCTGTGCTCATAAAAATCTGCACCAGCAGAGGTGACCCACTGTTTCACAACTGCTATGATGGTGTAATTGCTAGGAAAATGCGGCCCATGCAGTCCAAAATTCACTGTGCTCACCTCCACTGTTTGGTCCCCATAAACATTTAGCAGTCATCAATGAATGTCAGTGGGTGCCATTTTTTTTCATATGGAGGAATTCACTGATGCACCTTTGCTCTATACACACTTCCATGTCAGATGCCATTTTGCCAGACTGCTCCTCTGCTGCCATCTCTCATATGGCAACAACATGTCATGGAATACTGGCAGCAAGGTTCAGCCTTTACCACTATACCACCAATATCTGCCTCTGATGTTGTGGTCCAATATAATACAGTAGGAGACATTACTTTCTGAGCAGCTCTTGCACAACACTGGCTGTATCTGCAAAAGCCTTTTCTGATTATATATATACTTTTTTTTTTTGGTGGGATTTAATCTATTGTCAATAAGTTAAATCAATTCTAGTTGGTCTTATTGTCCTGTTCTCCTCTTGTGAGGAATTTGGTTGTTTTCACTATTTTTCTATTACACTTTCTATGCTGTTTCCTATAAGCCAAGGTGATGAAAATGCTTTTAGTGAAATGTGCATTTTTACCTACATATTAGTGTCCAACAGCCTCCTATATCCCATGATGCCTGGGTAAAATTGTACTTTCTCTATATGAAATTACACAAAGAAAAAATGTATTGGTTGAGTACGTTTAGAGATTATTCAGTTGCCTTTCTTTCCAGTTTCATGTTTACAGCTAGAAGCAGTACCTAATAATGATGGAGCACTTTGTCTCCTTAGCGTTCCTGCCCAGCTGATGCTCTCATTACATTTTGTTCCAGAAAATTTGCAGGTTGATCTATGCTATGCCACTGGCAAAGCTTTTCCTATGCTAACTGTGGGTTAGTATATCAGAGAGGAAATCTGCTGTTCTTTCAAACACCAGATACTACAAGTTCTAGCACTGATACAACTTTGAACTACCCCTGAGGAATTCAGAGGAAAAATACTTTGTTGGCCAGTTACAGTCAAGGAAATGATTGCTTAAGATTTGTGTTTATAAATGGAGACCCCAGCAGGCACTCTATACTCAAACGTTCAGTTCTGTTGTATCCTGAAATGGGACAAAACTGTTAGAATTTGAGATTCTGTCCAGTAGCTCATATAATGCACTGCTATATTGCACAAATCACATCTTCATTAAAAATTTAAAAGAAACTTCCTTCAAGATTCCCTGCTATCTGACACTTGGTGGGGAACTCAAACAAACCTCATATTGAGTGATCTCTCCTTAGAAGTTATTTCCACAAAACATCATTCAAAAAAATCTAATCAAAGGAAGAAAAAAATGCATAGCCTGAGAAATTAGCACCTAGTTATCAAATGATCCTGGGCTCAGAAAACATTTAATTCTGATGTAAAGATAATATCACAAAGGAAGCATTGTGATAATGCCTGCATTATCACAAAGGAGAGAAGAAATCCTGCTTTTACCACGATAGGAGTTTTAATAAAACACTGTTCGCTTCTGAGGCTGTAACTAAATGGTATCAGCATGGCACTGTCCCTTTGGTACCCTTACTGTGCTCCTGTGAAAATCAGGGAAATGGTACACAAATGAATTCTGAAAGAATTTCTAAATAGACAGTTTCTGTAAATGGTTACAAAATTCCTGAAATAATATGCAAATTTACTTTAAAAAAGAATTCAAAATGTGTCTGTCTCTAAATTCTTTAAAATTGAGGTTGCTGCTCTTTTTTATTTTTGATAAATCTTTTTAAAATAACATCTTCCTGGTGTTTATAATCTCAAAGGCTCCTTGAATCAGACACACCAAACTAAGAATGAAACTCCTGAGCTCGTCACACCTTGTAACACACAGTTTTAATACAGTTATTAAACATGGAAAATTGAAATGCAATTTTCTCATCTGATTTAAACACTGTCTTTCTTAAAATACTCTATGTTATTTCAAAACTAATATGGCTCAGTCCCTGACCAAGAAAATTTCAACATGGTAAAAAGAAGAGTCATGAAAAAACAACTAACTAAAAAAGCTAATGCAGTCACAAGCTTTTTAAGACTTAAGTGGCTTAAGCTCATTTACAGCCAAAAGTACAGGTGTTTGAAGTCTTGTCATGAGGACTGTTAGCGCTTCCCAATCAACACAAGGAGCAGGTGCAAGATGGGTGCCTTTAGAAGGCATACTCTGCAGAAGTACTAGCTATCCAGAATGTGTAGTATTGTTAATGGTCCTGTATTTCTAAGCAATTACCAAAATCAAATCTCTGAGGTCTGTTAGTTCTGTCTGGTACTAGCTATTTTAGTTATCTACTCTGCAGATAAAGTAAACATCAGGTCCACTGAAAATTGAAGGTTGGCTTGAATAGTAGTTGCAGGTATGGGAGCTACTTAAGATGAAGCCTTGACATAGCAGCAAATGAGCATGTTAACAGAGAACGCATTATGAAGCAAGAAGGGGAAAACAATTCTACTCTGTGCTACTGTAATGGGGCAACTGCAGCATGAGCAGCTATGCACTGATGCAAAGACAAGGTAAAGTTAATGAGTTAAGTGCATGGTAAATGAGGGCGAGGTTTTTTTATTTCTTGAAAAATCTCATGGGAGGAATTCAGTTCTATTAAAACATAAGTCCTCTGAGATTATTTTTAATACGCATGGTGTGTTACTGAGCAAACTGGGAAGATGCTACTGCAGTGTTCCTGGTGAAATTTGTAAATACTGTGATTGCATCAACAGATCCCCTCCCTCCCATATTGATTTACACAATATGCTTGCTCTTATTATTTGTCTCTTATTTTACTGCTTTATTGTATATTGGTACATTGTGAGCTATCTTGCACTTAGTGTTTCTCTTTATTTCACGTCTGATCTGATAAATTTCTTATTTTAGTAGTCAGCTTTTCTCTAACTTCAGCCTAGCATAAGCTTTCTCATTCGAATTATACTTAGTCTCGCTGACTTTGCTGGCTATTCAGGCTTTGTATTCATGTTGTCTATCGTGTTGCTTGACAGACAGAAGACCAGTTAAGGATGCAGTAAAATTAGGACTTGTAGTTTAATTTCCTAGCTGTCTGCTTTCTTGGATATTCTCACTGTTTTGGAAGCACAGAGTATGTCAGTGTGAAAAGCCATGCTGTGTCACTAACAATAATTATAAGCAAAGCATAGATTAATGTTGTAGAAAAGGCAGGTGGTTGTTTCCTTTTCTTCTTTCTCAGAACTAACACTTATATAGTGGGTTTGTGCTTTTCTTGGAACTGATATTATTCAAATTCAATCTATTAAGACATACTCTGTTTCTATTTGTTGGAAGAATTTCTGTGTTACGTTTTTCAGCCTGTTGTTCAGATTATAACTAAGAAATGAAGCAAGCCTGCAATTCATTTTTGCTTGCCTGGTACAGCAATAAAGGCTGAGCTAAAACAATATCAGTACAGTGAATTGTTGGCACATGGTCAACGTGTTTTGGTTCCAGACAAAAACACCAGGAATGGATTTTTGAACAAAAAAAAAAAAGCTCTTTTTCAGACAGTACACAGAGATGTACTTCTTGACATGGAAAAGTGGAGGGAGGAGAGGAGGATCAGTACTGTATTTCTGAGAACTATAGCAACCTACTTCTATCCCTATGCTTTCTGCCTGTTCTTCAAAGCTTTTTGATGGAAAAACCTGATGTTGTGTATGTACAGCCTGGCACAAGGGCTCATTGAACAATGTTCATTAACTCTATAAGATATCTGTCACTTCCTGCATAACTGCTTCTCTGCAAGGGACACCAGAGGGAATTTGAATTACAATGGAATCTTTTTAGAAACTCCTTTTCTCTTGAGATTTGGATTGCCTTCATTTCTAACGTTATAGCAAGGCTGTGCTGCACATCTGAGAGCCATAGGAGAAAAATCTGACGCTGCATTGGAAGAACAATGGCTGGGCAATATCATTTTTTTAAAACAGTTGAGTTTTTTGTTTTGAGTGTTGTACAGTGTAGCATAGCTGTAATGCTCCAGGATCCAGGGACTATGGTGACACTGTGATGAAAAACTGTAACGGTTCCCCACACTCAATTTTTAAGATTCAGATTCCATCCTCCAGTGTAGGCACTGATGAGGGGAGAGGGCATTCTCAGCAATGTTAACGGTCTGTGTAGTAAGAAATACTTCCTTTCAGATTGAATTGAAAATAGATCTGGTAGCAAATCACCGGGTTTGAAGAACATGTTAAGAATAATGATGCAGAGCAAGAGTGTGAAATCAGTAGCAATCAAATTCTCCTTGGGTTCTACAGCCCACACAGCACAACATTACTGTGCACTGTTACCAAAGTTCAAGTGTTTCTCTCTGTCTGCTCCTCTGCAGGTTTAATGAATGCCCTACACACAGTAATTACTTCTCCATTATCACTTTCATACGGAGAGTAAGTAATCTACACATTTTCCAAGTCTCAACTTCAGAATGAGTTTTATTAATTTATGTAGAATGGAAATTGTCTTCACCTATTCTTGGTGCCCTCAGTAGAGGTTAAAATACAGATACAAAAGGCACTCGGGATTAGAAATGAGTCTCATGAATGTCATTTTTACAGTCCTTCACCATCACAAAACCAACAGATTATCACTTGAAACATTCTGTGTTCAAGCTTCAGTAATTCCCAGAAAACTGCAGAGCTTTGAAGCAGTCCCTTAAATGGTAAAGTTATTCAGATCAAAAGGATGAACTACTTTTAAGAATTCCAAATTGCTTTGGCTTTCTATTTATTTTCCTCTTACTTCTTTTTAACCTGATGTGGGTGGGATTATGTTTTTTGAGTTGGTTTGTATTGTTTGGGTTTTTTTTTACTACTATTTTTGTGGCAGATGGATTCTCAAAACTAACACAGAAAAAATTAGACCATTAGCTTAAGCACTTATTCAGGAGATTTTTGTTCTCCTGAAAAATGTCATGCTCAATACCAATGCAGATGGTCATAAATGCAGTGATTAAAAATCTGTTTTTTTTTTTCATAATCTCTTTCCATTTGGCTTAAATATGGTTGCATAAAAACAAAGTGATCTGTTTTTAAGACTTTAGGAATAATACTTCAGTACCTTCTACACCAAAGTTCATGAAATTATCTACCTTGAGGAAAAGAAAAAACAAGCAAGTTCATCAACATCATTCAGTTTACATGAAACTGAAATAATACTCCTTTTCATATCTAGCAATTCCTGCGATTCACAATATACAGCAGGAGTACTGCATCTTCTGGTAGCACAAGTAAGATAGACACCTCAAGTACTACTCCAGAGAAAGGAATTTTGTAACTTAGCAAATGGTTACAGAACCCTCAGAGGCATGACAAGGGCGCAACAGGCTAAGAAGCTTAGGAAGCTGCAGGTTAAATGGTTTCAACATGTAAAAAGTGCAGCAGGTGGGGAGACAGTCTGGGTTAGGATGGTTTCTGAATCTTTGACATGTTGGTTCTGAAGGAAACCCTATAGCTCAGCAAGCTTCTGGGGAAACCAAGGAAGTATAAACTCTATTACGTTTGTCGCACTCATACTTCAAGTCAAGAGGAGGGGCATGGGAAAAATAAGCAGGATTCTGTGATGCAAAACCACCTGAACTGCACATTGCTGTATTAGGTGATACATGGACACTGCAGCAGGTTCAAACTGTTTTATGCTCCAAATTTTAAAAGCACATGCCTGCAAATTGAGGTGTGAGACAAGGCTTGGGGGAATTTAAACTGATGGCAACTGCCATGTTGCAACACTCACTTGGAGGATGCTGCATGCACTCTCAAACTTTCTTCCCCAGGTGATGCAATGGTGCATGCTGAAAAACCTTAAAGAGAAACTGATTTAAGTATTAAAAGCTTCTGGCTGACACTGCATTTAGCTTTGACTCAATAAAAGGAAGTTTTCCCTGGATAAAGGCTAAGATCACAGCCTGATGATTGAGAATTGTTATGGAGTAGAACCAGTGAAGCTGTGGATTTATGAGCTATGTTTAATTCAAGAATGTGTGCAAATACAGAGGTCTGATATTATTGGCAGAATCGGATAGCGAGCATACGCATCCCTATGAATGGAGGAGACAGAAGCAATACAAATAAAAGAAAGGTCTGAACAGTCACTCCAGGGGGAAAAAGGCATGTAACTCAGAGCACTAATTAGGGAAAATGAGTGTCAAGCCTAGTGGTAAGAAGAAAGAAATCAAGATGCTGGACAAGAAATAGTGCCTCCTGTTTTTTCCTAATAGGCTCAGGAAAGCACAACTTATGATGAATTAACAGAACAATTCTATGAATTCAAGAAATTCTATGAATACTTTTTCTCTTCTTATAAGAGTAAGACCACAGGCTAAGTGTTACATACATTTCAAGGCAGGACTGTGGGATCACAGTTTTCAAAGTCAAGTGATTTTTCTATGCAGGTGATAGTTATGAAAGTTCAGATAAGCTCACTGTCTTATACTTCAGTCTTAACATTGATGTGCTCTAACCTTGCCTGCTCAACATGGTCATACCAATTTCATTGAGTTATTCCAAGAGATAACTTGCATTTAAAACTTCACTGCTCAGATTAGCCACATAGTGTCACCCTAGACCATAAAAAAGTTTAATAAAAAGCATTCTGCCTAATTACTACCATCGAGAAGCTGTGCTAGAAATAGTCGGGAGAAATGTTCCTACTTCCTAATAAATTAACAAGCTTCTCAGGGGGATCTACTTCATCCTGAGTACCGTGTCTGTAGCTAGAATCCTGCTGTCTTCAGGTGTTCCTGAAATTTTGGAAAAGAGCTATCTCCATACTCCATGCCAATCATCATCAATAAAGATCATTTTAGTTCCTCTTTTCTGCTTGAGATATTGGCATCTATAATCCTCATATGTGACACTGGTGTTTTGGTTTTCTAGTGTTTGCAAATCAAAAGTACATTTTTTGGTGAGATTTTGAAATATAATTTTGATCTTGAAGGTATACATATGTATCATTAAAAGCTTAAGTATTTCAGTTTATTCCTATAAATTACTCCAGTGAAGATTCAAAATAGTTCCAAAGCAAAATCTGATATTTCATTTCTTATCTTTGGTTTCTGAAAGCGTATGGAAATGTATTGGTTTGTATGCCAGGGTTTACATTTGTCCAATATCATCATTTGATGTGGGACAAATGACTTTAAATGAAGTGTTTAAGGTCCAGATTTAGTCTCAGATAATACAAGTTCTTGAGTGATAATTTTCAAAATAAATAGTTTTAAACACAGAGCAAAATTACAAAGCATCTCTGAGATAAAAAGAAAAACCAAAACACCTAAATCCAAAATACCAGAAACATTTCATCCAAAACTATAGTGACATTTAAAGTCCAGTTGCAAGGCACAAGGTTATGGACATCTGGATATGGAATGAATTGAGATTCATCGCATATCCTCACTCTTCACAGTATACAAATGGTAAAAATAATAATAATAGATTAGAATTATAAAAACTAATTTTACTATGATACTATTCCTCAACTGATATATATTTTTGGTGAAAGAAAATGGTATGTGTATTGAGTGTGCAATGGCAAGGGCAAAAATCCATTGAATGGTGGTTAACTGCATCACTGAAGCATAAACAGCAACAAGATATTCTTGAAGTAAAACACCATAGCTGCAAATAATAAATTCCATCAACTTTTATTTGTCATTTTCTGTCTTTGAAGTGCTGCTCTGTTCCTATTCTCCACTCCTGCCTGAGCAGCCCTTCATTTTCACCACAGCTAAGTCCAGAACTCAAAGCTTTCTCCTTGCCTCCATACTTCCCTGCTCTGCTCTGGGTTGCTCACAAGATATGGCAGGAGTGCTATTGCTTATGGGAAAAGAGTTCAGGATGTGCTTAGGTTAAATAAATGAACTAGTTTTGGGAACTTTTGTATGACTGAGCTTTTCTTGCTGTTCATTTTGAAAAATTTAAGTATATAAAATAAGCTTCTTTTTGTTTTCATACATTTCAGTCTCCAAAAAACAAGTCAGTTTATTAGCTTTCTCACTGATGCCTTTATATCTGTTGGCCTTTCCTAAATTGCTCGAGTGCTCAACCTACTCTCTACAGCTTGATTTGTTTTGGCTCTTTTGAATCCGGTCCAGCCAAGCAGACTGAACAGCTCTGAGCTGTAGTTAATATATATGTAGCAGAAAGGTTCATATATTATAAACAAGATAATTTTTAAAGGAGGACTCTTTAAGAGTAGCTGCACCTACCAAAATTGAGTCTTCTTGTATGAATAGTAAAATGTTATCCTTCTTCCCTCTCTATTCATTTTTACTTATATATAAGGTATATATCTAAAGCATCTCTGAACAATACTTGTGAATAGTGAGAAAAAATGGAAATTACCTACTCTGATTAAGCATACCTTAGAAGAACACTTGCAGAAAACGCAATGAAGAAATAGGACAGTCTGTTTCTTTCAGAATGTAATGAAAATGTAGCAACCTGAGTGTTCCTGCTCTTATCTAGAAAACCATACAGCAGGCCTAGTGTGCAGAACTAAGCAGTTCCTGTCTTGCAGTATATTTGATTTGAGTGGTGCTAGGGAATTATCAAATTCCCCTCTTAGAACTCTCCTGGCATCTTCTAGTAATTCATCACCAGTTCTTGAGAACCCTATCACAGTCCGTGCTCCTTCTATGCTTTGAAAGTGATCCAGATTTGATAATTTCTTAAAACTGGGTAGTCTAAAGATCATTCAAGGTAACAATCAGCAGGATAATCGTTTTGACAGAGGGCTCTTGCAAAACAAAAGCGAGTATAGTTCGCTGTTGGCGATATTGTAAAGCTGACTAATTCTGTTTGCCCTCAGTAACTTAAAAGTTCAGTAATTACTAAGTCTGGTAAACTCTTAAGTAAAAAATAAAACGTTTGGGAATGTCTATTCCTGCATCAAATTTCTTACTATGTCTCACCTGTGATTACAGATCAGGAAAGTGTTTTGTACTTGGTATCAGAAAGAAACGGAAGAGATGAAATAAATTTTCCTATGAAGACATATATCAAGTTTAGTTCTTATTGCGTTACATCCATGCATAAGATTTTCTAAAGGAAAGCTTTATTTTTATATAGTACACAGTTAAAATCATGTTTAAATTTTCCATGTGGTCTTTTTTGAGCAGAAAAAAAAAAAACAAAACAACAAAACATAAAAGCCACCACAGTTCTCCATGGAATTATCAATCTGCAAGTAATTATCTTGCAGCTGTAACTCTGCTTTAAAAACTCAAAAGTTTTGAGCTTTGAAGAGTTTTCTGATTTCCGTTCTACTGCACAAAATCATTTTCCACTTTCACTCTCAAATTCAACCTCCAGTAAAGTCAGGTGAAAAAGTTTAGAGCAATACTTCTACGATGTTCACAAGATCTTCTAAATTTCATGCACATTTTTCTGCTTATGATCAGAACATAATAAAGCAAGAATTTATCTACAAAAGATGTTATAATATTCATCACATAGGCGTTAAAATAGACAAAGAACTTGTTGAGAGGCTCTTTTCTCAGAGGAAAACTTAACTAGATGGCCTGATCCAAGCATACGTACTTACTGAGAATGACAAATGAACTGTATGTTTAAAGATTATATGCTTAAGTATTGTGACTTAAATGTCTCTTCCTGAAGCAAAGATATAATTCTTTTTCCCTGACTGCTAGTTAATAGGGGGCAGTTAATATTTACTACAACATCAGCTTTCGAATTGGAGGTAAGCCAGGAAGCATTTGCAGTCAGATGTGATATACAATAACAACAGAAATTCAATCTAAGACTTCATAGCAGATATGAATTTATTTAATAGCCTCCTGTGCAGCATTCAACTTCCTTAGAGTAAGACAGAAAACTAAATTTAAGGCTAAAGACTATTGTAAAATACAAATTAAATGAACCTGAAACCTGCACAGAGTTTTGTTTGATTTTAACATGAAGAAATGATGTTTATTTTCATTGTGTGCAAACATAACTAACCGGCGTGATCTGTTAAAATCCTTGCTGTTATAAAACACATTAATAGGAAGTGTCCTCCTAAAGATAGAAGGGAAGGGGGGGGAAGGGAGGAGAGGAAAATAAAATTCTGAGTCAATAAGAAAGCCTTTGGAGTCATTAAAAAAGCCTTCTAGGAAAAAAAAAAAAAGGAAAAAAAATACATCTCTTCAGAAGCTAAAGTAGTATTTATTGGTGTAGAAGCTAAGCACAGAGCGAAACCATCTTCAGATACGTACTATGTTACCTTCACACTAGGTGTTATGTCATCAGCTCGGCTCATGAGTGCCAATCAGTTCTTATCACGGTATTGTAATGGGCAACTAAAGATGTTTTAAAGATGTCTAGTTGTCATACTTTTATGCTTGTGAAAATCCTCTTACAAGGTATTACTGATTTTTACAGCTAAAATAGAGGAAAGACTCCTTTATAGCACATTACACACATAGGTGCAACCCTCCTTTTCCGTGTGGGCTCACACTGAATGTGGCTGAACAGATCTCCCAGCTGTCCAAATCTGGAGAAATGCAGATGGCTTCAATACAGCCCAGGCTGAGCCAAGTGAAATAACAGCACTTTATCTTCATACGAACATGCCAGATTGGGTTTGCAAACGAGGTAATTACCCACTTTGTTGCTCCTTCTCTTGCCAGTTTGAGACCTGTACCAATAATCTATTTTTGCATTTAATTCTGAGTGCTAGTCATCCAATAGGATATGACTCTGCTCACCCACTAGCACTGGATTAGGAAAAAGCTCTTCCTTCATATTTCTAACCTTACAGGCAAGTCCAAGCTCCATCTAAATCTACGTATGTCCATTTAATTCCATTTCTCTCATGAGTTGTGGTAGCTACACTGGTACTTGTTGATTTCATCTCCTGGTAACACAAAAGCACTGCTTCCTATCTTTAGAGCTCTGATTAGATTTTCTGTCAGTTGATGCTGACCCTTAGGAATATGTTTACCTCTAGGACCACCTGAGCATCTGTCAGAACCACAGGCTATGATTGCTGAACAGAAACACTGTTCAGGCAGAAATTTCTTTAAGCCAAAACAGTTCCATTCAAAGGAAGGCATCCCACTTTCTGTCCATTTCTGCACAGAAAAATTCCCAGGTGCTAGGCTCAAAGTTACTTTCTATTTCTGTCTTGGTGATACGGTGATCTTAACAATATTTGTTTCCAGGCTGTAAACACGTTCTCTGTTAAAATGAGTGAATACTTGGATTACTTGGATATCTCATAGCCCTCTTAACAAATGCTCCTAAAAATAGAATTTGTAAATTGTCTTTTTCAGATTTATAGATTCATTAAAGTTCATGTTCAGTTTCAATTTATTTCAGTTTCAATAGGTTTCTTCTCCTTAATTACAATTTAATTTAATACTCTGTGGAATATTTAATAACATCATTTATTGTACTAGTGATGCTCATACCAGGCAAAAACAAAATAATAATAAAGAAAAAAACAAGCATGCTGAAAATAAATAGATGAAAACCCATAGTCCCTTGCATGAAAAATCTCAACAAGCAACTTACTCAAATTAATTATTGCAAATCTACAATTTTAGCACTGTAAAAACTATGTCTTGTTTTAGACTTCAAGGCTGAAGGCCTGTGAGCTGTTGAGTTAATGGTTAGCTCACTAGAAAATGGGGGAGGGACACATGTCAACGCTAAATGCCACTGAAAATCTTTTCCTCTTTATTTTAGTGGTCTACGCTAACTGACAGATAGAAGTATCATCTTGTTCACAGGTGTCATCCTTTCTATCAAGATTATTTCTATCTTTGCAACATCACCACATTGCTACCCTAGCTGCAGGATCTAAGTGATCTGGATGTATTTGCTGGAATCAGCTGCTGATGAAATCAGAACAATTTGAATAGCCATTCATCATGAATATCTCTCTATATAAATATCTCTCTATATATACATCTAAATATATATATCATGTATCATTTTTGTTCCTTTGTAAACAGAGGCAATTCCATCCCATATATAATTAAATTGACCGTATTGTTAAATATAATTTTGCTGTAATTTCAACATTGATTAATAAGCCCTTCTATACTCATCACATGTTAACGTTATACGTTTGTAAACACAAATCAATCTCAATCAATTGCAGCAAGTAATTTCAGATTTATGTATTAAAAAATACTGATAGAAAAAACAGCACCCCATGTTCATCATAGGCAAGCATGTGCTCAGCATCATAGTTGTTCCCTTAGAAACAAGGAATCATACGATGTGCAGTGCTAGTGGAGCATGCTCAGTGCATAAATAAAGCAGTCTAATTTTTCTTCTTTTGTTCTGAAATTTACCCTAGATTTTCTGCAGTCAACTGCAGCAGTGGGAACTGCTGAATTTTACTCATATGTAAAAGCACACTGCAGGTGATTAGCAGTGTTGTGTACTGTTGGTGCTAAAATCTTGATTAACGTGGAACAAAACAATGTGTGCTTTTTCCTGTGGGAAAGTCCAGCCTCCCTGCACATAGACTTTCTAAAGAAATCTCAGCAAAGTGAATTTCACCCAGTTAGAAGGGAAAAATAAGCTAACTGAAAGATCACTGCAGCAAGCTTTTATCTCTCAAAACAGATAAACCAGAATTTTTCTCCATCATTTCAATTCTCTTTGTGAACAATTTATTTTTCCTTATTTACAGTCCCAGTATTGTCAGTACTTTAACTGGAAGGAAGAAGAATTACTATTACATGAGAAAAAAATAGAGTACTCAGACTTTGCAGGATTTCTTTTAGTATGGTTTTTAGAAAGTAAATCACTGCTTTAAGGTGGAAAAATATCCTGATCTGTATACTGCAGCTCTGTCGGTTGGCATTTGTATCTAACACCGTGTCTTGAATACATGATGAGCCATTCACAGACTCCCACAGGCTGCTGGAGTTTAATGCTGCATTTATTCAAGTCCATACCCAATCTTATTTCTCTAAAGAATAAGACCTCTGTTGGAGCTAACTTGAATCACTCTTGTTTTTTCCTTGTTGAACTGAGGTAGATGTTTCTGATGGTCCTTTTGAACAGCAGTATTTGTGACACCATATATATTTACATAAATTTGTGTAAGCATAGGAATGAGTATAAAATTCTGTTACATTAGGTTTATGAGGGGTGATGTTGGATTACAGTCTTTACTAGCTCTTATAGTAACATTACCATACCCATATCTTTGGATTATAATACAGAAACTAAGGACATCCTGAAAAGGATTTGTTTTCCTTGAAAAATAATTTTGTTATTCACATCTTCCTCAGAAGTATATGCTTTCCAGCTGCATGCAAAGTGCATGGTTTTGTTGGTGGCAGAAGCAAAGCAATCAGGGAAAACTGTGCCTTTCTTTCTGTCCCAGTAACCTAGCCATGAGGGCTTGTATATTCAAAGGCTATTGAACATGCTGACAAGGAGAAAAACTGGGAAGTTTAGCATTGCATAATACCCACAAAGCGGAGAGTTACATGAAGACTGCAGGGCTCAGTATAGTGGCAATTCATCAGATGTCTATGTACTTGCTTTGTGGGGTCCCTGTTTTGTAGTACAAGCCATTGCCATTCTTTAGAGCACATCAAATTTACACTGTAAATGGGGAATACCATGAGCAGCTAAAAGTAGTAGCATCTCCTTTTGTCTGACATCGTATCCCCAGTTCCTTTAGCCATGTTCCAGCTGGGCTAAGGCTTAAGAGAAACCCAAACAAAATGCGTGGAAGAAAATGGTTTCAGATGTCACACCCACCAACCCACACAAACCTGATTACAAAAACTGTCTTTTGTTTTAATATCCCATCTAGTTCTTTTCATTCTACAATTAAACTGGACAGATATTAGATGGGGGGGGGAGGGGGAAGCTATAAAAATTGTCTTTATTTAAATGCTCCCTTTTTGGTTTTTTTTTTGAGTGAAACTGCAGGAACCTAAAGACATCTGATATATTACAGAACATTGCAACAAGTAAATGCATAGTGGAAGAAAAAAGAAGATTAAGAGCAATCATAACATTTTGCATACCCTATGCTGTCCTGCATGACACCTGCATGGTCAAAAATACTTTAAAAGTAAAAATGGAGCAAGAGAAGCTTAATATATCCCTATATCAATTAATCACAAAGGAGTACAATTGTACTGTTGTTCCAAGTTTCTCAAGTAGTTATGCAAAGCTCGATTGCTATACTAAAGGGTCATAAAGTACATAAGGACCGATAAAGCTAATAATGAAGTAACAATTTGTGATGCTAGCAGCTCAAGCTCTAAATTTAAGTCATTCATGAGGCTGCAGAGCTCATAAAGCATGTCTGATTTTGCAGCTGATTTTCAGTTTCCTTTCTTATGTAGCTTTAATGATTTGTTCTGCAGATAATTGCATTGTTCTGTGCTATCTGTAATGACACCAGTAATTTTACAAAACTATTTTCAATTTAAACTTGTCATCAGCAATGAAAACTTAAATTGAACATATTGGAGGGTTGTGATCTTCAATACATCAAAATGAAAGCAAAGGGAAATTAAACAGACTGTCTAAAATAAACAGTAAAACAGTTTGGTTAATGGAAAGGTCACTGCCTTCTGTCAATGAGTTTTTGAGTAATATGCAGTTAATTTAATTGTCATAAGACAATTTATCCAATTGAAGAATCAAACTATTTCAGTTTTCAAATAATAGATTATCTTCTGGGGCTTTTAAAATTCAGTTTACAGGAAGAGCACGCAGTTGTTTTTAAATATAAATGACATTATTTTTTGTTTTCTTCAAAGTACTTAAGCTTTACACTACCTAATGGAATTAATACCTGATTTAATAAAGTCAGTACAAACTATGAGGTCTGTTCCAAAGGTAATGCCTATTTTATTAGATTGACCCATGACATCAGAGGCAGATGTTGGTGGTATGACTAAAAGGTGGCGTTTTTGAGTTGTTCTCCTGAACTCTAGTTCTCACTGCGCTCTGTTTTGCCGGCATCAGTCATATCTGCTGCTGGTTAGTACTTGGACAACAGTCAACTCTACCTATGTCAAAATGACTTTCCAAGAGCATAACTCACCTCAGGCTCAGACTCACCATTACAGGAAAAACTCTGGAAAATGTACACAATTAAAATGTTTATTCCTATTACTTATTACTGAGAAACAATTGCAAACCAAAAAGCATGGGAATCATAACTATGTTGGATGGAGCTTGATTAATTTCAGGATGCATGGACATGATTCAAAAATGTCTAAATTTGAATGATTCAGAAAGTAACGTTATGGGTGCAGGAGCATTTCTGTTACCAGAACATATCAAGATTTTCTACTGAAGAGAGTGAAATAGTAAACACAACAAACAAGAATTGATATCAACATGACACAGATCAAACCAGGGGCTGGCAAATACAGAGATAAATCAGCAGGCTCAGAACCTAATGCCTAAAGGATACAGCATACACTTCTATGATGAAATTACCTTTTCTGGAATTAAGCACAAACAAAAAACACAGGGACTTACATGATGTAGTAACTCTTGAGACCCTCTCTTTAACACTACTGTTTCTCCACAGTAAACAGATTGCTACAATCACTTTTTCAATTATTGTGCTACTCCTTCATCTTTAAATCCTGCAGAGCAACACTGCATGAAATGTAGTGATGAAATTTATGATCAGCTCTAGAAATGGTACAATTCTGCCTCTTCCATCTGCCTCAGTTTATAAATACATTCTCTGCTCCACTTGATCTATACTTCCCTTTAGCTCATCTTCTCTTCAAGCCTCTGCTTACAAAAATTAACTAATGCATTTGTAAGCACTTCTGAATTTTGCTGAATAGTTATTACACTGAGACATCAGACTAAAGGTAAAGCTTTAGAATAAGGACTAATTAAAAACAAAAACAAACAAACAAAAAGCAACCACCACAAGTCAGAATCAAAAACTATGGGGAAAAAAATGGAATGAGATTTGTACACGTGCATGAAAAAATATTGCTGCCCCTGAACATGCTTTTTACTTTTTTTGAAAGTTACCTCCCACCTACGTCACACAGAGACTTAATCTGTCCCTCCTTGCTCTTTGCAGGGTCATTTTTCTTTCTCTGCATTTAGAAAGATGATACTGGAATTTTTTGCTGCATAAAAAATAAATTGATGTCTTAATGGAAAATTAAATTGAACAGCTACAAAAATCTCATCAAAAAAAAAAAAAAAAAAAGAACAAAGGAACAACTTGCCAGTGACATATCACTCAATCCATGACAAAATCATGAAGTTCTGTCTGCCTCTCTCATACTCGTAAATTGTAATTGAAATAGATATAGATATATATTTAAAGCTGGACTATGAATTCAGTGATTCATTATTCACTTTGATACAGTGATTACCAAGAAAATTAGATAGCTGTGCTACCCACTTAGGTTATCAGGATAGATTATCATATTCTGGCTATAAAACCTGCTATTTTAAACTTCCACAATATAAATACAGCATTCAAATAACAAACTCATGGGAGGAATGTTGTCATTGGAAAAACTTCAGATATATTTTTGGAAAGAACTATAATTTTACTTGGGTCATGTCTGGGTTTGCTCCTAATGTGCTTGACCAAAGTATCATGCGGATGGTGAAGGCAACATCAGAGCAGTGCGCTGCTGCAATGACCTCACAGTGCTTCAACTGAGCATGCAGAGACTGGATGCAATAACAGAAAATATCCAGAATTTGTTTTGCTTCACTGCCTTTTTTTTTTTTTTTAATATCAGTGTTCAGTGCAAGGGAATTAAAGACTGAGTAATAGCATAGCTGGAAATGTAAGAATTACTAGTGCAAAAAATCCCCAGATACAACTCAGGGTAGACTTTGTCAAGTAGCTCTGAAGATTTGCACTGAATAGCACTAGTGATGCTGTAATCATCCTGTCTGATACAGCACTGCTTTTATTCTTAGTGTGACCTTTTCATACAGGTGGGAATAAGTAATGATAAATGTAAAATTTCAGCTGCAGGGTCTCTATTACAGTTGTGTATACCGAGGCATGAAAAAGTAAGGTCACGATAGTCCTGAGTTCTAAAAGCAAACTGCAGCCCTTATTGCAGGATGTATTTTCGATTTCAATTTGGCAGGCTACCTGCCTTCTGGGTGGCCTTAACTTCTCCCAAGTTCTCTGGCAATGGAATGGACTTTTTTCCAAAGTAACTGGCCAGATCCTCTTTTTCTGAAGTTATTATTCAGCCACTTAGTCCTTCCAGTTTCACCCAGAAACTCTATTCTTAGTGTTTAGTGTTTCTTAATTCAGATAAACAGAAAGTTTCTAGTCACTGCATTATGCAAAATCTTCAACAAGTACAGAGGAAAGGAACAAGTTAAACACGCTGCTCAGAGAAGGATGTTTTTAGAAGTCTCTGGAATGAGCTCTGTGGGAATCCTTTCAATTCTCACACACTCTGCCTCTTACCTGTACCTCTGAAAAATTTATTTTATTTTAGCTGCTGTTATAACCAAGGTTTATTCCTAATATTCTGTTAGCATTTGGATGATCGAGGCTGCAGTATCTCTGGTTCTCAAGTCTGTTTATTTTTATTTAATATTCATGTTTACTTCCACTATAACAAGAACTTAATAATACTGCATGACCCAAAGCTCTTAGACTGTCTGAGTGCCCTGATCAGCCTCACCTGAGGCCTCCATTCCTTGTCCTTGGGCCCAGGATCCATTTAAGCTGAGATCTGTTTAAGCTCTAAGCCATGCTGCAGGTGTTTGTTTCCATGAACCCTGCAGAGCGGAACTCTAGCCTGTGGTCTGACTTGCCAGCTTGACCTTGGGCCTTCCTAATTCATTGTGGATGTGACTGGAAACTGCTGCTTATGTTCATCTCTGTTTCTGATCATCAGATCCAACTCTAACCCTGATGTGTGAATCTGTGTTCTAGCTTACCCTTGAACCTACTTCATCACCAAAGACTTGTATGCTGACCTAGGCTTCTAGCTGACCCTGACTCCCATCTCTGGGTTTGGTCCTTCTTGCCTCACTCAGGTATGATGGGACAGAGACTTGCTGGTGAAGCTCCTGCCCTGTGGGGCGTGTTCTGCATTCCTTAGGGATCAGTCTGCCTTTTCAGTGCCCTTGAGGCCATTTCTCTAGAGTTCTTACAGAATGATCTTCATTCATGCAATCTACTTTCCCTTATAAACCTTGAGCTTTGTAGTAATTATAACCTCTGTGTTTTTAATTCAATAGATACTGCAAAAATGCAACACAGTAACATTTTTTGACATGGATTTACATTCTCTGATTTGGCATGTTTGCGATTATCCAAATGTGTTTCCATTCTAATTCGCGTTTCGCTGTCTTTAAGTTGCTACATTTGGATTCTTACCAGTTTTCCTTCTCAGATGGTGAATAGCCTGGTTTCATTTATGCAGGCAATGATTATCCTTTTGTGTTGGTTGTTTTGTTGGTTTTATTTTGTTTGTTTTTAATAACAGCACACCAGAACTACAAACTTATCCTTGCAGCTCATAACAGAAACCAGATGAAAAAAAAAAAAAAACACGGATGCAAAAGAGTCAAACCGGGGGCTTGGAACTAGATGTTCTGTGATTCCAAGTTACAAAAGAAGAAAAGGAAGAAAAGTCCCCTTTTATGTAAAATATTGTGTATTGAATTTGGTGGAGAAAGAAATAGCTATGACAGAGCAGCATAGTGATCTTCGCTATGTCAGGAATTCCTATGCTTATCTGCAGTCTATGTGGAATTAGAAAGCATGCAGAACAGATTCTAACTGTAGTAAGACAACAGAATGCAACAGCGGACAGTCACAGAAACTGATTATGAACCTGATAGTGTTCTTCTTCCCTTTGAGTTTGTAAAGTTATCCTCAATTATTCAGAAAAAAAAGTGAATTGTGACAATTTTTGGCAAGGTGAAGTATCAGATGTGCATTTTATATAGCATCTGCAACATCAATTCTTGGCGTGTATTCATTTCTCACTAATCATGCACTAAGGCAAACAATTTTTCCCACCTGTGACTGTGAGCTCTTCCTATTACGTTTTCATTAAGAACATTGACATAGTGCAGCTTAATACTACTCTGCCTTCTGTTTACTCAACGGACCATTTACATCTCTTTCTGGTTCTAAACAAAGAAAATGCCCAATCTGTCTTGTTTACCAGATGTCCCATGTGTATAGTAAAGGTGAGGGCTGTACTTCAGGCCTTAGTCAGGGTAAAAAGGAAAGAAGAAAGGGCCATTAATGCAAATGTACTTGCTAGTCTGCATCTGCAAAGCACGATTTCACGATTTCAAAGCTTGTAAGGATCAGGTGGTGGTAGATCACTGTACAGAGTAAAATTGGCTTCGTTTCTTGCATTAAATCTGCAAGACTTAGTGGAATGGCTAAGCAATACGGGGAGCCTAAAAATAATGAACTTTAGTGGTCCTGATAGCTTGAGTTCTTGCTCTGCTTAAGAGTTAATGCTCTAATTGTCCCAGAGTAGTGACAATTACAGAGCACTTTCTGTTGCTGACAATTTGAATATCCAAAAGACATTTTCTTAAAATAAGCAAGGAATTTTACGACATTAAAGTTGCAGAAGAAAATCTGATTAATTTCTTGCCAGTGTATGAATCAAGGTGAATAAAAAGCACCTTAAATCCTCAGTATTATTTTTCTTGTAGACTTTGTTGTTGTTGCCAAAGCTATTAATGGAGAAAAGATCAGAAGAATTAAAGTGATGTAAAATGAGAACTAAGTATCACTGTCAGAAAGTATTTCATTGAAGTCCTCAATTCTACTTGGCTTTAAGATCTCCACTTTGTTCAGCTGGGAGCTTAGTTTGATGGAAGACATAGAACCACACAGCTGTACTTCACATGTGGATGGAAAAACATAAAACATCAAAAGACAAAAAAGTAATTATCAAATATTCTGAAAACAGCAAAGGAAACTTACCATAGTTTGATATACTAAATGGGACTCAGTAGGGAAATGCTTTAAAATTCCATACGCCTGTGAAATTGGAGTACTGTTAATATTTTGAATTTCTTTTCTCAAAGAGAACCATGAAATTTTGGCAGTTGTTGAAACCGGATGTTTAACTAAAAAGGTTGGAGATTTCTAATCCTTTTGTTTTAATTCTAGTGCAGCTAATTTGCCTTTTTGCAAGTATCCTAGCAACCATTTTTTCCCCCTTCTCCAGTACCGTAAAGGTTAGGTAAGGATTCTAGAAAGATTGGCCTAAAATATAAAACAAAGTGACAGAAGAACATTTCTTAAAGGCACAACTTGCTCTAATAATATTCTGACAATTCCAACATGTGTTAAGAGAGAGGAGGCAAGAACCAGAGAAACAGCCCCAAAATAACTTTTAACAGTTTGAAAGGCCATGCAATATTTGACTGAATAAGGGCAGAAGCTTCACAAAGGGCTACTTCAGACCTAGAGAACGCTCCCTGCACAGGCTCGAGGACAAGCCCTTTAATGCAGTATTTGTTCAGACAAAAATTTGAAGCAAAAAAAAAGTTGCAATGTATTCAGAAACAAAGTTCTTTCTGCTATAGCAAAATACCTGCAGCCAAAATTCTCAAATTCTACAATCAAATTCTTCATTGTTTTGGAGCTGATTGCTTGGAAAGTTCCATTAAGATTGATATCAATAACACAACATTTCGATGATGTTAACAAACACTGTTTCCTCACTTCTGTCTGTGTAGGCACCAGGACTCTGTCAGTTTAATTTAGACTTCACCAGTGTCACTTGAAGCCTGAAGTATATTGTACCTGATGTACTCCAGTTACCTGTGTCAACTGAAATGCTTGCTTCTGACCAGCGACAAGGTTCTAATACAGTGTCTCAAGGAGGAGGTTATATTTAGCAATATATGAATTTTTAACTCCTTAAGCAAAATCTGCAGGGTCTTGGATATGTCCACATGGGATATAGCCAGGACAGCCTAGAATGAGTGCAGGGAGCTGTGTAATCATGTTATTATGCAATTATCTGTGCTTTTCCTATGGGAATTTTTTAATATGGAGATGTTGTTGAGCTGTAAGATATGCTCAACATGGATGCGTGCCCAAGAATATTCTTTGCTTTATGCTTTTTGCTTGTTTCAAATCTTCTAGTCTTCCATTCTAACCTCATTTTATTCCTCCATTTCTGTAAGTAAATGCTTATTTTGGAAGTAATTTTCTAAATAGACAAGGGCTGGAATTAAAATTCAGCATAATTTCTTTCAAGTATTATGGAATGATTACATTACTTAATAGTTATACTTTTTTAAATAGGCTCTAATATAAAAATCAAACATTCCTGAACACTTCCCTGGTTTGCATAACAACATAAAGCCTGTTCAGTTTATGAGATTTTAAAATTACTCATAGGAAAAGCACTTCTTGATCGGTGCATTTCAGAAGACTTATAGCGCTCTAAAACATAGTTATTACTCGATTCAATCCACGGGACTACACGATTTTTGAGGGAAAAACCCCACAAGTAGCATTTACGGAAAGGAGCCACCAGAGGGAGCCGACATTGCTGGGCTGGTACACAGCCTTCGGGTCCGCACACAGAAGTCTGGTTTGCCATGAGATAGAGCACTAGTTCTGTTAAGCGTGCTTCCCACGCTATCTGCCTTTCTATGTTACAAGTTTGCAGACTGTGACAACTTCATCAACGCCTAAATTTTATTGTTTGTAAATAATTTACTAGCTATTCCTAATTCAGACATTTGCCTTTCTGGGCTGGTAAACCAAATTGCAATGTGAAGAATCAGACGTACACAGCTGTGCCTCTGGAAATCAAACCTCCATCATGCAGGAAATCTAACTTCCCACATTGCTGCCTTCCTGCTCCCTAACCAACAGTTAGGAAGTGGTGTGGAAGAGCAGATGGAAACGACTACCACTTCCAAAAACAAACTGGAAAAGCTCTTAACATGCTTTTTTCCCTGCACACTTTGGTAAAGGATAAAGCATACTGTGGGACTGCCCTGATATAGCCAGGGCACAGGCTATGGGAGGACTTCTAGCTCCACGTGCAGGCTGGCAGCTGGTGACAGAGGTGCTCACTGAAGGGGGGCCCCCAGCAGAGGAGTCACCAGCAGCCATATGTCAGACAAATTCAGCAAGGAATTGCCTGTAGTCTGCTCGCTATAATGGGTCAAATGCTGCACATGAATTCCTGCCTGAGTGAACCTGCACAGATGATAAAGTGCGGGGTGGGTTGGCTGGTTGGTTTCTTTGCTTTTCCCACACCTTTTTCTTTCTTTCTTTTTTCTCCTAGAGAAAAGCGTGTGGGTGCTTTACAGACACAACATCCTGTCTGGGGTGTGAGGGAAGGAGTGGCAGGAACCTAGTCCTTGGTCCTCCTCTTATGGAGAAGTAAACGCATATTACATTTAATAAAGATTACAACACAAGGGGGTGAACTCAGACTTTGTACGGGATGTACTTCATGCACGCCCCTCTGTTTGCCTACCATACAGCAAGGCTCTTCACAGCTGCTATGCAGCTAACTTGTTAAATTTCAAGCATATAGAAGAAAAACTCAACCGTTACAGTTCGCGCGTCGTTGATTTGGGAGAATTAAAAACAAAACCGCCAACCCTTCCCCCCAATTCCTTACGTTAATTGGCGTAATTCCAAAATCCTGATAGTTGGAGCACCTGAGGGGCCCATGGGATGGGAGCTGATGGCCGACTCTTTGTTATCCTAAATGCACAACACGTGTCCTCAAAGGGCAAAGAAACGGGAGGGTAGAGCTGCTGTCTTTGCTCCCTCCGAGCTGCCTCGGGAGGGGAGCGCGTCTACAGCCACCCAGCACCAAGGAGGAAGGACTGACGAGGTAAAGGGAGAAAGTTATGCCGCAAAGAAAGGCTTCAAAGTGCGTGCAGGGCACCGAGAGTCGTTCTTTGTTCAGGACGCTGCCAGGGAGAAGTCTGCAGCAGGAGCGCCCGGGAAGGGAAGCTCAGGTGAGTGCTTCTCCTGGCGTGCTTTCAATACAGCCTGTTGTTTTTTCCATCTATTATTTCACACAACGCATCCCTGAGCGATATTTTCCTCAGAATTAGCACTTTCTCCGCATTTCTCACCTCGGTTTCCCGGCAGAACGGCGCGCAGCCCTCGGAGTCCATCAGCAGCGGCACCACGCGGCCCTCCGGGCGCCCGGCGGAACGTTCCAGACGGTTCTCTGTGGGAGGGCGCCGCCTGTGCTGGGAGAGGGGTTGCACGTTGCTACGGCAAACGCGAGCTCTGCCGGTTCTGGTTTGGGTTCCGTGTAGCTGAGGCGGGCTTTGATGGCGGCCGCCCTGCCGGGCTCGCCGTACAGTGGGGCTGCGGTCACGTTTATGTCAGAGCAGCTCGCCTGGGGGGTGCGGGGAGGAAAGCCGGTGTTCGTGCACAAGAGGAGGTGTGAATGGTGAAAGGTCTGCTGTTTCTCTGTGCCCTTAATACGTATGGCAAGCAGCTGTTCAGGCACCTTTATCTTGACCGGAAAACGTAACTTGTGTGGGTTGTGTAAGTCGGTTTTTGCCCTAATTCAGCTTAATAGAGACAAGCGAACGTCTCATGGGGGCTATATCAGTAGAACCGTTCCAGCGGAGGAGGCAGGTTAGGTCGGCTGTTCGAAAGAGGTGGGCTGGGTCCTGTGGTGCTTAATTTGGGAATTTTGATTGGTATTCAGCGTGCAGCTTTGCAAAATAAAGGGAAGAATGGGTGCTACTTAATTTTCAGTACTTACTGCTACATAATAGCTTCTGCCTGTGTTTTCTTTTCTACGAAACGTCCTCTGCTTGATTGTAGTTATTATGTAATTCATGGAAATCCAAGCAAGTATCCCAGCCTGCCTGCACGAACAATGGGTCGTCGCTCTCTGGAGCGTTGAAATAGGAGTGCTGTATCTCCGAGGCTGATGTGCCACTGCAGATGTCAAAGGAAGGACTGAGGGCCCTCCTGATCGTTTTATGCTACTGAGTATCAGGTAAAATCAGCCTCTTCTAGGAAGATCTATTGAGGTTCCACTACGTGTATGAATCAGGCTAACGGATACTTGATTTTTAGAGTACTTTTAACTAATACTTGAACTCCTCACTAAATTTGAAGTTCTAAGCACGTTCACTGGAATTCTGCTGCCATAAGTGGTGGCAAGCACTACCAAGGCCCGCCTAGATTTTTTTTTTTGTGAGAGATCTTTTGTTCTTTATAATGTTTCTAGAATTTGAGATTATCTGATCTCTTAATGCACAATACCTCTGATAAGTGGTTTGGCCTGGTATGAAATGGGAGGTGGTCCTCTCCAGAAAGGCTGCGTGGCCATTAATTGAGACCTAAACATCGGACATGAGACAAAACCTAATGGTATTTGGATGTATAGGGGTATGATTGTTCATTTTACGGTTCTTTAATATGCTGGAAACCGTGCTGTGTGTAAACAGCTAATATAGAGCCAGAGGTAAGCAGAGGAATAACTCCTATCAGTGCAGAAAGTGAACTACCCTTATTTGGAGGGTGGTAAGTAAATTATTTTTATTGCTTGTTGGTATACTTGTCTTGCAAGCAGCATGCTACAGATAGTGGCAGAAGAGCAGCGACTCTGGAAATGATGCTGACAGGCGTTATGATTTTGGTTGTTTTTGTATGGTTTCCAAAGAAGAGCAGGTTTGTATAGTCATGTTAGATATATCTGCTTGCCAATCATTTTTTCAATAAGTTTAAGTGCATTTAATGCATTCAAGCATGTTTAACCTTGAAGTGAGAAGCTAAAATGTTATATTTTTTGAGTATTTTGATAGCAAATGGAAAAGCAAAGAATAGGATGTAATACACAGAGCTACGTGCTTTGTGTGTGTATAATTTTAAATAGCTCAAAGATGGCTCTGAATCTCTGAGGTAAATGAAGGGATGGGAGATCCTGGCTGTGAGTATTAAAACAAAAAACCTGCCAGTGGTAAAGCTGTAGGAAGTAATTGCACATATAACTGTCTCAGTCAGAGACAAAAATTAATAGACTTGTTAATTAAGGACATAATAAGCCAGAATGCTTACTTGTTGTGGGAAGGTGGCCGAGAATGTTATTTAATATGGTTTTATGGAGTGGATGAAGTGATAACTAGTCTCCCATCCTGTGCTTTGTACACTGGAGCCCTGATACTGAAGATGCTCAAACAATAGGATTTGAAGGCTTGAAAACAGGAATGGTTGTTTTTGATTTGGAATGACATCATTTCTTTGTTTCTATCCTAATCTTCCTTATATAGCTCTTGGAATTTAAAGTAATAATGTAACATTTTTGTTAACGTTCCTTGGGGATGTTTAAAAGACATGGATCTGAACTATCTGCTCTAGGTGGCACTGTTTGAGTTGGAGGGAATGGGAGGGGGAGTGACTGAGATGACCTCCAGAGGTCTCAACCATTCTGTGATATGATGTGAGTTATTTGTCCACATAGTTGCACTATTAGTTATGTCAGGATTATTTTCATAAGTAAGCAATTCCAGAGTATCTGATTTAAAACTACTAGTATGGATAGAACCGACAACTGAACAATTTTTCTTCACTTTTTTTTTTACTGCTGTGGTTAATTTTGCTCAGTATCAATATTTTATACTAAATGAGCTTCCCACTTTTCATCTTGCAGCAAAATGATACAACTTTAATGTGCTTGTTTGCAGTTCAGAGACAGCAGCACAGAATGTGTGCTCAGATAGCCTCTGCTATCCTCTAGGTCAGGCTGAGCTTCTGCTGTGAGAGTGAGATGATTTTCCCCTAAAACAACTGTGTGCCCCATGTCTGGGGCTGTGCAGCATATCCTTAGAGTTTGGGAGGCAAAGACAGAGGGAAAGTGTTTGCTCCTAACAGGACTTAGATCTAAAGCAAAATCTCAAGGGCAAGGGAGGGAAATAGCATTCTGAAGGTCCCACAGGAGGTTTATGGGTTTATCTACCCCAGGAAT
>JANHGO010002595.1:0-29505 GCA_024606505.1 Aquila spilogaster
GCCCGGTCCGGCCCGGCCCGGCCCGGCCGCCGTCCCCTCCCGCTATGGCGCTGCTCCGCGCCGCCGCATTGCCCGCCGAGGGCCCCCCGGCCTGGCTGCCCACCCACGTGCAGGTGACGGTGGTGCGGGCCCGCGGGCTGCGCTGTAAGGGCGGCGGGGGCAAAGCGGGCAGCAGCGACGCGTACACCATCATCCAGCTGGGCCGAGAGAAGTACTGCACGGCGGTGGCCGAGAAGAGCGGCGGCTGCCCCGAGTGGAAGGAGGAATGCACCTTCGAGCTGCCGACCCCCGAGCCCGGGGCTGAGGCCGCGCTGCTGCTCACCGTCATGCACCGCGCCCTGGTGGGCATGGACCGCTTCCTGGGCATGGCCCGGGTACCGCTGCGGGCTGCGGGGCTGCAGGGCCGGGCGGCCGAGGAGCGGTGAGTCGGGGGGAGGGGCGTGGGGGATTCGGGCGGTCGCGGGGTCCCTGTGGGTCCTCAAGAGGGTGTGTGGGGGAGGGGGGGGTGTTGCGGAGGGTGTGTGGGTCCGCATGGGGGTGTCACGGGGAATAGGGTGTCACGGAGTCCTCGTGTGCCCCGGAAGGGAGATGGGGCGTTGTGGGGTCCGTAGGGGCCGTCGTAAGGGTGTCATAAGGAATAGGGCATCATTGGGTCCGTGTGAGCCCCAAGAAGGGGCTGGAGGTATTTAGGATCTGCCTATGGTTCCATAAGGTTCTATAGGGTTCCATGCCTGAAGAAGGTGTTTGTAAGAGATGGGGTCCATCCATTGTGTCAGAGGAGTATCACAGGGAACAGGACGTTATAGGGTCCTTATGTTCCTCAGGAAGAATATGGGGTGTCATAGGGTCTGTGTGGGCCCTCGTGAGGGTGTCATAGGGAACAGGGTGTCATGGGGTCTCTTCATGCCCTAAGGAGGGGATTGCAGGAGATGGGCTGTCATGGGATCCACCTGGGCCCATAAAAGGGCGTTTATAGGAGGTGGGGTGTCACAGGGTCTATGCGTGGTCCCAGGAGGGTGTCACAAGGAATATGACATCATGAGGTCCTTGTGTGCCCCAAAAAGGAGATGGGGTGTTGTGGGCTCCATGTGGGCCCTCATAAGAGTGTCATAGGGAACAGGGTGTCGTGGGGTCCTTGTGTGCCCCAAAAAGAAGACAGGGTGTTGTGGGGTTCATGTGGGCCCTCGAAAGGGTGTCATAGGGAGTAAGATGTCATGAGGTCTCCTCGTGCCCCAAGAGGGGGACTGTAGGAGATGGGTTTTTATTGAGTCCATGTATGGCCCCAGAAGGGTGTCGCAAAGAGTAGGGTTCCGTGGGGCCTCGTTGTGCCCCAAAAGGGCATTTGTAGGTGATGGGGTGTCATGGGATCCATAGAGCCCCCAGAGGATGTCATAGAGAGTAGGATGTCACTGGGTCCGTGGGAGGTCTCTTCATGCCTCCGGGAAAGGGATTGCAAGAGATTGGGTGTCGTTGGGTCCATCTGGGCTCCAGGAATGGGTTTGAGAGAGATAGGGTGTCACAGGGTCCATGTGGGCCCTCCTAACGGTGTCACGAGGTCCACTTGTGTCCCATGAAGGGGGTTGCACGAGATGGAATTGTTACAGGGTATGGACCCAGAGGTGTATCACAGGGAATCGGGCATCATGGGGTCCTTGCGTGCCCCAATAAGAGTGTCACAGAGAACAGGGCATCGTGGGGACCCTCTGTGCCCCAAGAAAGGCCCCGTGGGCTCTGTCCCCCCATAGAGCTGTGCCACAGGTTTGTGGGTTGTCCTCCTGGTGGCTCGGTGCCATGACCCTCATTGTCACCGTGCTCTGTGGGGTTTTGGGGTGCCAGGAGCTCCTGGGCTGCACTCTGCATTGGCCCAGTTGGGATTTGGGCAGATGCTCCCCCAAAAATGGGCTCCTTGGGAACACTGCAGCTTTGGGGCTGTGATGCTGCTGGGTTGGGTGCTAAAGGGTGTGTGTGTGTGTGGGGGGGGGTGGAATCTCTCGTGCACCCCTTTGCTTTTAGGGCTGCATCCTTTGCTTTGAGGCACGAAGCTGCTGCTGGCTTGAACGCAGCCCGGAAAAAAAACTAATACAAAAATAGCAAAAGCAACAAAGCAGGCCTTGGTTGTCAGCATGCTGACCTTGCTCTCGTTTCGCTGCTGATTTTTGTTGGGTGGAAACTTTACCGGCAGTGCTTTTTCCCTGTGTTTTCAGCTCAGTGGAAAATGTGCCGTCCAATTTGGCCCCTTTGCCGTGGAGTGGGGCCGGGTGCGTCTGGCGGCGTTTATCGGCTGAACGGCCCCATGTTTGGCTGGGAGGGGGAAAATCAGCTCTTGGTTTCACCCGAGAGGGTATCTCGTGGCCTTTTTGGGTATCTCGTGGCCTTTTTGGGTATCCTTGGGTTTATCCCAAGCTGGAAGGCGTAGGGTTGGCAATGCCGCAGCAGCCGTGACTTGCAGTGCTTTATTTTTAAGCAGTGCCTTTAACCCCTGTTGAGCTTTTCGTTCGTTGGCTGTGGTGGTGTGGATTTTTGGCTGGTGGGTGCTTGAGGGTTGGGATGCTCTCTGAGGGGATGTAGTTGGGTTTTAGCGCTTGGATCCGTCAAAGCCTCCAAGCCAATGCAGGTTGGATCTTGCCCAGAACTTGGGCTGGCCTTGGGGTGATGGAGGAGACCTCCAGGGGGTCCGTCACCTCTGTCCATGGTCCTGCGTGCTGCCTGGCACCTTATGGGGACCTTATGGCAACCCCCTTTGGGGTCAAGGCATGGTCCCCAAATCCACACCGAGGCTCTGTCGCTGTCTGTCTGTCCTTCCCTGGCTGTTGGTCCTGGCCTTGAAGCTGGGAGGTGAGAAACGTGAAAGCGGGGTCTTGGGGTGGCTGAGAGCGATAGGATGTCCTCAGATGTGGCAGGCCGTGATGAAATCCTTGTTTTGGAGCTCGGAGGGGTTGCTGCATCTCGGTGTGTGGTCACTTGGAAGGAAGTGCTGTGCTGTGTTGAAACGGTGTGGGGCGATGGGAGGAGGGGGCTCGTGCCCCAGTGCTCGGGTTGGGGAGCTCCCCAGGCTGCCCCTTCTCACCCTGCTTGGATTTAGAATCAGGGAACCATTAAGGTTGGGAAGACCTCTGAGATCCCCAGGTCCAACCCCAACCCATCCCACCATGCCCACTGACCACGTCTCTCAGTGCCACATCTCCATGGTTCTGGAGCACCTCCAGGGACGGTGATCCCAGCACTCCCTGGGCATCCTGTGCCGGTGCCCGACCGCTCTTTTGGAGAAGTGTTTCCCCATACCCAACCTGACCCTCCCCCGGTGCAACTTGGGGCCATCACCTCCTTCTGGGGAGTTGTAGAGAGCACTGAGGTCCTCTCTGAGTCTCCTGTTCTCCACATTGACCCATCCCAGCTCCCTCAGCCGCCCCTCACTGTAGAATCACAGGGTGCTCTGCTGGCACGGGTTGTGGTCTATGTACCACTATTGCGTGGGGTTTTCTTGGTAAGAGGAGTCCAAAAAGACCTCAAATCCTTTCCGTGCGTGTTTCTGCTGAGTGAAAGCAGCTTTAATCCCTTGCTGGTGCCTGCTCTTGCTCCCCAGGTTTTGTTGGAGCCTACAGATAAGCAGCCACGGGGGTTGGCTTTCTCCATCAGGACTTTGCAGTGGGGATGCGGGGTTGGAGTTTCTTCCAACCCGGGCTGCTCCTCCGTGCTGTTCCTGAGCCTGGGGTGCCTCCAGGTGCATGGTTCTCCCTGCCAGCCCTTCCCTTTGGAATAGGATCTACAGCAAAATCGTGCTCCTCCTGCCCCTCTCTGCACCCATTTCCGCCTCCCGCTCAGCCGGTGCACCAGGGAAACCTGCCGAGCAGCCCTGTGCCGTCACCCGTGCTTTGCAGTCCCACCGAGCTGGGCCTCATTTTCTCCTTTTCTGTATGCATTTGAGGCCGGCAGAACAGGTCGGGGCATAGGCACATTGGTTTTTGCTCATTTACTGCTCAGATTTGCAAACCGTGGGAGCTCTGGAGCAGAAGCAGTTAACTGGGGCTCCGCTGTCTCCTGCTGTTGTTCTCTCCTCTTCATTCGTAAATGTTTCATGCTCCGTTTTACAGCTCCTTGAATCCCATCCTCTTCCCAGGGTCGATGTGGCTCTGGGGGATGTGGTTGTGGGCTCGGTGGCGAGGGGCTGGCGGTTGGGCTCGGTGGTCTTAGAGGTCTCCTCCAACCTCTGTGATTCTCATGGGGGAGAGGGGAAAAAGCCTCTCACCTCTTCTGTTTAAGTTGAATGGCAGTGATGTTGCCTGTGGTTGTCCTCATGCCGGTGCTGTTGATAGGTCTTCTCCAGCCCTGGAGCCTGCCCTGCTCCTGGCTTTGTCCCCCCCCTGCCACCGTGCACCCTCTGCCCACCAACACAGGGCTGGAGGGGCCACCATTTAGAGGACCATTTGTCGGGATGAATTCATCCTCCGGAGTCCCCTTCCTTCCCCACCTGTGGGGAATCAGCCCGTGTTTGTTCTCCAGCTTTGAGCAGCTCCCAGGGATCCCCGTGCAGAGCAGCCCGTCCAAAACCAACACCAAAGGAACCGACGCAGCAGAAAAGCTTCCCGGCACCGGCGGGGGAAGCTGCATCGAAACATGAGGTTGGACAGTGAGCTCACAGCTCCCCGGGGCCGTGCTGCTTTCCTCCCTTTGCTTCTCCTCTTGATACAGAGCTTCCTCCACGCCCGTGTGGTTCCCCTTGGTGCCTCAATGGTGCCCTTTTCTGCAGACGTTTGAGGTTTCCCTGGGTCACCTCATCCTCACCTGCCCATCCCCGGCCCTCTGTTGAAGTTGTCCCTAATGAAAGGCCTCCTCTCCGGAGCAGGGCTGACCTTGTTGCAGGGTGATTCAGCAGTAAATGAGAGGCGGGGTGGCTTTGGCTGTCTCCTGTGCTCCTGCTCCGTTCCAGGTGAACCCTGGGGTGCATCCCTAAAGGTACGCCTTGCCGAGTGGCTCCGGCACCCCAGGAAGCTCTCTGCTAGCGAAGCACTGGGACCAGTCCAGGAGAGAAACTGGGAAGGCGTTGCTGGAGGTACCCAAGAGGATGGCATTGGGGTGGGCACTTTGGCTCAGCGCGTGGTTTGGTGCTGATGGAGCGGCCGGAGCAGGATGGGGACGCGGAAGGGACAGGAGATGTGGGGCCCTATGGGATCTCCTCTCCACAATCAGCTTTGCCTTCCCATGAAGGGTCGGCTCCACGTCCCACCGCTCATCCCATGATCTCCTCCGCTCCCATTTCCACACCAGGGCGGTTTTTTCCCTTTGCTCAGCGCTTTGTGCTCGGGGACGCTGCCGGCAGATGGGGGAAACACGTGCCCCATGGGTCCCTCGAGCTGCCATCGATATCAGCAGCAGCAGGAAATAGCACAGGGCTCCTGCTGCCTTTTGGCAGCTCTCCTTGTCTCTCAGCGGAGGTGAGTGGGAGGGGAGCAGAGCCTTTGCAGAGGGAATGGGTTTTAGCGATGCTGGATGGGAGGTGGGGACCCACACGAGCACACAGGTGGTGCCAATGGGGGTTTGGGGTTTGCTTGTTCACTTCCCAAGAGCTTAGTGGGGCCCCGACTGCTTCCCCTTTGTGGGGCATCTGCATGGAGTTCTCTGTTTGTGGTTTCCTCCCCCGGCCCTGTGCTGGGCGGGCTGCTGCCTCCTCCCCTGCTGGGCGTCCCCATACCCGGTGGGGTACCCCTTTTAATTTCACATAGCATCGTTAAGGTTGGAGAAGACCTCTAAGATCCCCAACCCATCCCACCGTGCCCACTGACCCCCAGTGCCACATCCCCACAGTTCTGGAGCACCTCCAGGGACGGTGACTCCAGCATTCCTTGGCATCCTGTGTCAGTGCCCGACCCCTCTTTCTGAGAAGAAATGTTTCCTCATACCCAACCTGGCCCTCCCCCGGTGCAACTTGGGGCCATCACCTCCTTCTGGGGAGTTGTAGAGAGCACTGAGGTCCTCTCTGAGCCTCCTGTTCTCCACACTGACCCATCCCAGCTCCCTCAGCCACCCCTCATTGTAGAATCACAGCGTGGGTTGGGTTGGGGGCCTTAAAGCCCATCCAGTTCCAACCATGGGCAGGGATACCTCCCGTGGACCAGGTGCCCATAGCCCCATGCAGCCTGGCCTTGAGCTCCTCCAGGGACAGAGCACCCACAACTCCTCCTCCCTTCTCCAAATCTTAGAGGTCTTTTCCAACCATAATGACTCTACGAAATCCCTCTTGGGGTGGGGATAAGAGCAAAAAAGCCCATCAGGAACTCGTGTTCTTCTTTAAGCCCATCCTGATCCTGCTCTCAAGGCGTTTGTATCTCCACTGGAATTGATTTAAAGAGAAACCAACAGCAGCCACAAGACATGGAGAGAAGCGATCCACCCAAACGCTCATCGTGTGCCATGAACTTTGAGCCCTGCCTAAAAATAGCATCTATCAGCATCTTCTTGGGGTGCAATCCCGACCTGGTTGGGTGCTGGGAACCCCAAACAGCTCCTTCATCCGGTGCCAAACTGGGCAGAGGTTGTTCTGGAATGGGCGCTTTGAGAAGCAGAGCAGGTTTGGGGCTTGTTCGTTTGAAGGCATCGTTACCAAGCAGCCAAATTAATGACGGCGGTGTAATAGGTGGGGGATGCTGCGAGCGTGTCCGTGTGAGTTGAGGACAGGGTTTTACACCTCACCATCCTCAGATGCCTTTCCTATGTTAACCCATCCCAAGTTCTCCCTCTCTGTTTTCCCCATGGGGTGATGGTGTAAGATACAAGACCTACTGATGAGGTTTTCTCCCGTTCCAAGAGTCATCCACGAATCTGCTTTTTCCTTATCTTCCTGCAGTCCTGGAACTAAGTAATCTTTGAGGTCCCTTTCAACCTAAACCAGTCCATGAGTTTCAAGCCTAACGCTTGGGTACTGAGAATTGTTCCCCATTTATTTGGGGGGGATGGGATGGGCTGTAGGAAGAGGCTCATTGGGGATTAAAGCCCATGCCCAGCGAAGTCATGGGCACTCCTCCTGCTCCCGAATGGGGAATTGAGGACGTGGTTTGGATTTCCTCCTGGCCCCGATGATTTCAGCACGGTCACACCCGTCTCCAACGCTTCACATTTTCCTCCCCTTGTTTTTTCCTTTCTGGTGACTTTGCTCTTCTGAGCGAACTCTTTAAACAACCTAAAACACAGCGGGGATTTTTAGTTGTTGGGAAACGGGTAGGAAATTATTAGTGCACCTCTAAAAATGCCTTCCTCCTCCTGTGGCTGCTGCACATCCCCGCGCTGGGCACTGGGGCCGTTGGAGCTGTCTCGCTCTGCTCTGCTCTGAAGTTCTGGGAGGAAATCCTGGCTCAAACCACGTGGGTCTCGGTGTGGTTCTGTAGGCTGCTGATAAGATATGGGGCTGATGTTTGGGGCCCCAGGGAGCTCATCCTGTCCTGGGAGTTGGGAGGGGAAGGGGAAGGGTGCCGGGTCTGCAGTGTGAGGCGGTTGTTTCGGGAAGAAACGCTTCCCTTATGGCCCAGCATCGCGCTGCCCCATCTGAACCTGGTGCTGCGGGGAATTAGGGAAGTGGAATGCAGAAGTAGCTGCCTCTGGGTGTCTCTTGCTTTGCACCATTTGTTTCAGCTAGCAGGAGGCAATAGCCCTCTGTCAGCCCCCAATAGCCCTCTATAGCCCTCTGCACAGCTCTGTGCCCTGCTGGTGCATGGGGTGTTCCTTGAGTTGTGGGCGTCCCATCACTGGAGGTGCCCAAGGCCGTGGATGGGGCTCTGGGCAGACTGATTCGGTGGGAGCATGCAGCCCATGGCAGGGGTTGGGCTGGGGGGCTTCGGGGTCCCTTCCAACTCAGCTGTTGTGTGATTCTATGATCCTCCACCGTCAGTGGAATAGAGCTGTTTTAATGAACGTCGTAGATGTGGTTGGAAAAGACCTCTAAATTCATCCAGTCCAATCGTCAGTCTGTCCCCGCTATGCCCACCAGCCATGACCCTGAGTGCCACTTATCCACACCTCCGGGGACGGTGACCCCATCACCTCCCTGGGCAGCCTGTTCCAATGCCTGAGCGCTCTTTCTGAGAAGAAATTGTCCCCAATATTCAACCTGAAATAAAATATTTCCTAATATCCAACCATTGAGCTCCTTTGCCGTGATGGCGCAGACTGTGACGCGAGAGGATGGGTTCTGAGTCACTGGCCCTGAAATATTGCAAAAACCATCACAGAGCTCTGATGGAGAGCCCTCTCCTCCTCTTTTCTCTGACTTCAGGTGGCACAAGCTGCACTCCAAGCCCGGCAAGAAGGAGAAGGAGCGTGGCGAGATCCAGGTGGGCATCCAGTTCACACGCAACAACCTCACGGCCAGCATGTTTGACCTGTCCATGAAGGACAAGCCGCGGTCGCCCTTCGGCAAGCTGAAGGACAAGATGAAGGGCAAGAAGAAGTACGACCTGGAGTCGGCCTCTGCCATCATCCCCAGCAGCGTGGGTGCGCTCGACATGGAGGATGACTATGACGTCGGCGGCAAGAAGTCCAAAGTGAAGGGCTTCTTCCTGAAGAACAAGCTGCGCAAGTCATCCCTAACGCAGTCCAACACCTCGCTGGGATCTGACAGCACCATCTCCTCGGCCAGCCTGGGCATGGCCACCGGCGAGGTGACCAGATCCCCCAGCAGACACAGCAGTCTGTCCACGGAGCGCTCCGGTAAGGGGATGGTGGTGTTAATGCCACCCGTTTTTACCCTTCTTTGCTTTGTGAAGGGGTTGTGGGGGCTTTCCTGCAAATCTCTGAACTAATTGCTTACCTCAGAAGCAGTGTCCTATGAGAACCCTATGAGATTTGCCTGCCTGCCAAGAACAGGGGGAAAACATCCGAGATTTGGCTTTGAATGCCGAGCCTGCGTGCGGACAGCCCCGCTTGGCTGCTTTGCACCGATGCTGCATGCACTCCCACAAGCCTGATCTCCAACATGGGGTGCAGGGGTAACGTGGGGCTGTTTCTCCTCTGCCCCACAAAAGCAGGTGGCAAAGACCAGCTCGTTGTGCTCCTTCTGCCTAGTGAGCTGCCTCCAGCTCGGGGGCAGAGCTGGAGCAGCGACCGGTTGCCGGTGATTAAAGCAATCCCAGCTCTTGGCGTTGGCAGAGCGATGATTTGCAAACAAAAAAGGCTCTTGTCGGGAATTAATTCTTGCCGTCCCTTGAAAACAAAATATATCATTACACGGTTTAATTGGCTGGAGACTGCCAGTTCCCGGGTGGGGTGGGAGTCCCTGGGTACCGAGCACTGGGATCTGCTGAACCCAGGAGCGAGAAGGGGGAGGAGTGGGCGCAGACCTTCCTTACTGCACCATGCAAGGCAGCCCTAGGGCCTGTCTGTGATTCTCAGGTTCTTCTGGCTAGTTCCCTTGTGCTTTCTCCCTGCAGTGAAGGACTTTTTGCCTTCTCCAAAGCTGACCCACAAGAGAGCGTTCAGTGACGACGTCTCCCAGGTCAGCCCTGTCCTGGAGCCAAAAGCAATCCACAGCCCGAAGCCAAAGACCGACCCCGTGTCCCGCTCCTCCCTCTGCATCAATGGGAGCCACGTGTATAGTGATGAGCCCACCCCGAGGAGCCCCGTGCCCACCCCGCAGGGCTCTGCGCCGCTGCCTGTCCCCAAAAGGCCGGAGGAGGGTTTTGGCTTCACCCCGATCCACGCCGACCCCCACGAGGTGCCCTGGGGGACCGGCGGCTTGGAGAGGACGCAGCGAAAGGACGAGCTGAGGTTCATCCCCTCTCCTCCCAGCTTGGTCCTGCAGGAAGAGCTCAAGGTGTCCACCAAAGCCGTGACCCTCAGCAACCACCTGGGCAGAGCCAGGATGGAGGAAAACAGCCGCCTGGAGAACAAGCCGACCCAGGTGGCGACACCCCTGGTCTTCTCTGCGGAGGTGACGAAGGAGAAGCAACCCGAGGAAATGAGAGAGGAAGAGAAGAAAACGAAGGGCGGGCTCTTCCACAAGAGCGATGGGGGGAGCAGGAGCCAGAGGGAGAAAACCGGAGCCTCGCACGGCCCTGCAGCAGCGGGAGATGACAGGAACAAGGCCGGTGGCTGGTTTGGTTCCATGGAGCCCAAGGACTCCCCCCAGAAACCCAGGTCAGTGAAACGGGGCTGCGGGCGCCCAGCTGTTATCCAGCTGCCCAGGCTCTGCACAGCACTGCCCAGATAAGAGTGGGGGAAATGCCTCCTCGACCTCGAAAGGGAGGGTGCTTCCTCCCGGGTCCTCCCAAACCCGCTCTGCTCATCCTCCCTGGCCGTGGCTGGTGAAGGGGGGGTGTGTCCCTGTGCAGATGTGCAGTTCTCCTTCAATGAGCTGAAAAAACCTCCCTGGCATTCCACATAGGGTGTGGGACGTAGTGACATGAAACTGCTTTCTTAATTGATGTTCCACCCCCTCTGTATCGCTGTCCGGCTTAGGGTGTGCTGAGATATTAACAATTCTGATGCAGTAATTCCTAATCCCAGCCCCGCTCTCTCCTCTTCCTCTCCCACCCCAACTTTCTGTGGGCTGTGCTGGGATCTGGGCACTCACCAAGAGCACAGTGCAGGGTTCTCATCCCTCAGGGAGAGGGAGAACACGAGGCTGGAAGAGCCAGCAATCAGCCTGAATCCAGAAGGTTGTTTATTATAGGGATTTCCTAATCTGGGCTGACTTTAACCTAATTTATGAAGCAGAAGGATTGTCATTCGGCCTAAGCCTTCTCTAATGAAGAGGACTTCCATCCTTCTTTCACCTAATGGGATCCATGTGTGAGCTCAGCTGCTTGTAAAGTGCTCAGATGTGAGCCAGCAGAGTCACCATCTTCACCCACGAGATTTTGGGGTCATCAGAGTCCCTAATGTTTGCATAGGCTTGGTTTGCCATAGCCCAGGCTCTGCTTTTCAGATGCCTCTTTGCAGTCCTCTCTCCTCCATACAGTTCTGCCTTGTAAGGAGAAGCCTGGACGAGCCACGCACCAGCTGTGGGTTTTGGTCCTCAGAATAGGATTCCCTTTGAAACGGTACAGTCTGAAAGGAAGAGATTCCCAGGGGATCCTTCTGAGGTCTTCATAAGCATCTGAATGGGCTCTAATTGCACTTGGCAATTTTAAGAGGGAGAGTAATGAGCTTAAAGTGTAGCGAGGGAGACTGAAATGAAACATTAGGAGAGGTCTCTAACAGGGAGAGCATTAAGCCCCAGCGCTGTGGGATTTGGGGTAGGAGTGGATGAGCACCTTTGGGCTCAGGAACTGCTCGTTCAGCTCTTGGCCCAAGCTGGGAGGTGGGTGCCCTTCGGTTCCTCTTTCTGGATCTTGATCATTCCGTTCTATGGAATTCTGAGATTTCATGATCCTGTGGATCTTGATCTTTCTCAAACCAGTGATTACGACATCATTTCTCATTCTAACCGTAAAGAGCTCCTACTTCTTTGACTTCATCCTCCTTCCTTATGCTGGGGGACCTCACAGACCGATTCAACTCAGAGCTGCTGAGGGGTTGATTACATCTTGATGGCTGAAGTCTGTATTTCAGTAATCAAATGCACATTCCCTCCCAGGCGTGCCGCTGAAAAGCCAGCAGCGCTTATCTGCTTATCATCTGGAGGAGAAGCAAGGCTGCTACTCATTTACCCGCATAACTTCTGGGTCTGAGGATGGATTAACCTTTGCTTTGTAGAGCAGAGCAGCTCCGAATTCGTGGTGGAGGTGGATGCTGTCTGCTCCTGGAGACCTGAATAAAAGGCTCTTCGGGGTTTGTTGCGCTTCATGTGGCGTGGTCAAGGGTTATATGCAAGGAAGAAGCTCAGCAGGCTTATTTGAGGCAAGGCCTGGGGTGAAAACAATCGCTTTTGGTGTTTTCAGGCTTCCTACAATGTTATCAGCGCTCCACAGGTCCCGTTCCCTGTGGCATGAATTGGGATGATAAGACTGCTCTGCATCTCCTACTTGGCAGGATGCAACGAGAGGCTTTCTGCAGGTTAAAACCCTTCCTAGGTTAAAGCCTTTTCCCTCCTATCACTGCTTTCAGGGGAGGAAAACGTAAAACTGTTGCCTGCTGTGGCTGTTGCTGGTTCTTCCATGGCCAGCAGCAAGGCTGAAACCTAAAATCCATCTTGGGAGCCATCAGTATTGCCCTTGCATGGGTGAAGGATGGCTCTTACAGCACCTGTGCCTGCTCATTGCATCTGCTACCCACATCCTATCTCTGCTTCATCTCCATGTCCTTCCAGGCTCCCACCTCATACAATCACGTCCTGGGTTGCACGCTGATCTCTTCCCAGCCCCTTTCTGCACAATTCCTGCCATGCTGGAGGGCATTCCTGATCGCTGCTGGACCCGCAGGCTCTGGGGCCCCAGCACTCCGCTCCCTCTGCTTTTCCCCCCTCTCTCAGGCAGGACCATCCATAGGATTCCCAAATTATCCATGGAAATCGTGGCCTGATGCCCACCCATCCACCTCTCCTTATACCCAGGGGGGGATTTTCCATCCGATCCCCAGCTCTTAACCTTGCGCTGTGTTACGGATTCCATCCTCAGGCCGTTTCCAGCCGACTTTCCATCAGGCAGCCGCTCAGTAAGATTTTCTTTCTATTTTTTCTTTCTTGTGTCGTTGTTCTGCTGAGAGGCTGAAATGCGCCTGTGAAGTGCTGCCAGCAAAATAAATGAGGGCAGGAAGGTACCCGCTATTTATTTTGGCTGGCGGAGCTGCGTGCGGGGCTCTGGGAGGAGGAGGGTGAGTCAGCGTTTCGTTGCAGCAGAGATCTTCCATCCGAGTGGAGGTTTCCCTCTAGAGGAGCACAACATCCTCAGCCCCTTCACTGAGCACTTCCTGCATTGCTCATGGGATAAAGCAATGGGATTTCGGGGGGGAGACCTGGTGGGCTGGGGTAGGAATTTCTCCAGCCAGACTTCTGGCAGCTGTCAAGGTCGTTAGCGGTGAGCACTCATTAGGAGCCTGAAGCTGATTAATGTTCTGTAGCCACTTAATGCTAGAAGCCAGCAGAGCTGCCTGGATCAGCCTTGGGTTGCTCTTTCTGAACGCTGCTTAAGCAGAATGCTGGATGAGGGTTCTTAATCTGGACTGAACCATTAATGTGAGCGTGAGAGAGGAGCAAACAGGGGTAGGTCAGGAGCGTGTGCTGCCCAGCATCACCTTCAGGTCTCCTGTTTGTGGCTTAGGGTCTACGTAACAAACTCCCAGGCTGGGGCAGCAGCTCCCAAAATCGCTGTGAGTGTGGCAGGAAAGATGGAGAGGGGGTGGCACAGCGCTTGGCCATGAGGTTTTTGGAGTTGGTTTGTGGCATACCAGCAGGCAAACACCCTTCAAGTGCTCTCTGAGCACAGAACTGACACAGCTGTAGGTGGATGATGATGATTGTTAACGTGTGTCTCAAGGTGGCAGTTTTGTGCTTTAAAATGCTTTAAAAATCTTTTTGTGACAAAACCATCCGTAATAACGAGCAAAAATAGTCCGAGATACCGACATATCGATGTCTGCGTTTCTCCAAACTAAAGTGGGGTCTCTCTGAAGCCCCACCACGGAGCGAAGAGTGATGCAAAGCTAGCAGGGATAAGTCATGGGGAGGGGGCTCAGGGGGAGGGAACACTGCTGCTGGAGCTGGGTGTTAGGGAAGGGATCTGCTCCAGAGGGTGGTGGGCATGGCTGGAGCTCAGGGAGCATTGGGGCTCCCCTCTCAGCCGTAGGGTTTGAGTGGTGCTGCGTGGAGCCAGGGGTTGGGCTCTGTGGTCCTCGTGGGTCCCTTCCGACATGGGATATTCTATGGTAAGATGGCCAGCCCTGGCCTGGTGTCGTGCATTGGCAGAGGAGGTCCCAAAGGAAGGACAGGTAAATGCGGTCCCTCTGGGAAAGGCAGCGAAGGATGGGCAGCCTGACTTGGGGTGATGTGTGGAGACATCTGCAGGAGGGGACTGACATGCAGACTGGAGACGTGCTGAATCCTTCCCTTCCTGGGTCACACGAGGGGTCTGGGTGGCCACTGCCCTGCTGACAAGGAGCGCAGCATGTGGTGTGGCACTGGGGTGGGCTGGGGAAGGCTCGCTCTTGGGTGCTTTTACCCCAGCTGCTCCTCATGTGCAGGGACAGTCATAGAACTGAACCAAGTCTTCAGCCTGCAGGAGGTGGAGAAATGTCTCTGACTCCTGAGGCTTAGGGCTTGCTAAGGCAGAAAGGGGAAATTTGGAGGACAGTTGGAGAAGGGCTGCCCTTTCCTTTTTGTAGTGCATGCCCTTTCCATGCATTGACTCCATAATCATTGCTCTGCCTAACAAGAGAGTGTATTGAATCATTGCACTGCTTTGAACCAAAGCATTTGTGGTGTGTGTGTGTGGTGTATGCTTACAGCACTGTCACAGCATTAACCAGGAGGACTGTTTTGTCTTCCCTCCACAGCCTGGAAGTGTCTCCTCAGGTAGAAACCAGCTCAGATGCTCCTTCTCATTTTCCTCCCCGCTCCCCTGCCCGGTTCCCTGCTGCCGCTGTAGCCCATCTCGCTCGCATGCTGAGCCCTAACCTCTCTCCCGCTACCGGAGACAGTCAGCCTGGATGCTTGTCCCCTACCAACCCATTCCTCAACTCCCTGCAGAGCAATCCCTTCTTTGAGGACCTCCTCGCTGACCAGGTACTAAATTCTCCTTCACCTACTCACTTTTTCTCTAGTTTCCCGTCTGGGCCGCATGCTTCAACAGAGGTCGCTGGGAGCTTGTGTTCCTCTGAGGATTGCAGTCCCTCTGCCTCCCTAAGACTTAAAGATCCGGAGAGAGAATCTCCAGCCAAAAGCGTTGGTGTCCCCGTGCCCGAAACCACTCCTCCGTCCCACAGAGACCCTCCTCCTCCGGATGAGGAACCCGCCACCTCTCCTCCTCCCCTCTCGGAGTGGGACGAGACCTTCGATGCCTTTGCCACCAGCAGGCTCAGACCAGACCCAAAGAAGGAGGACTTCTTTGCTTCGGTGGCGGCGGAGGGCATGGCTTTCATCGATGATCCCGATGCCACCAGCCCTACGGAGCTGTCGGCCGAGCCGGCTCCCGATGAGGGGACAAAAGGCTTCGAAAAGGCCGAGCTGCCAATCAGCAGCGAAATGCCCCCAGCACTGCGGTCTTGGCCGAATTTCTCCAGTTTGGATGTTGGGGCAAACCTGGTGAGCACAACTCAGGAAGCGACTGTGATAGAGGATGTGCTGAGCCCCGTGTCCGCAGGGTCGGCGGCGAGGAGGAGGAAGAGCAGCACGCCCATGGTTTGGGCCGCCACATTGTCATCGGGAAATCCAGGGGAAAAGGAGGCTTCCATCCTGCTGAGTGCTGATAATTGTGCTGGGGAGGAACGGGACAGTAATGAGGAGGAAACCTCTAGTATAGGGGAGAACGGCTGGATGACCATCGCCACCGAAACCGCGCCGGATCCCTCCGAGAGCACCCAGAGCATTGGCCAGGGGAGCACATTTGGGCAGCGGTCCTTCCACAGAGAGGGCCCCTTTGAAACGAAAAGTGCTCCTCACGTCCTGCCTCGAGGCACCTTCAGCCCTGAAAATGCAATAGAAACACTACCAGGCAGCAACGTGGCCGCCGTGCCCCCGCGGGTGCTGCAGGACATGGTGGCTGGGCGCTTCCCTGCGGCCTCTGACATGGGGAAGGAGCTGCAGGATGATGACGGGGAGATGTTTGACATCAGGAGCACGGTGTACCGGCTGCAGGCCAGCATGCGGCTGGAGGCCAGCGAGAGCCGCGTGAAGATGGGCTCTGATGCTGTCCTGGCTCCGTGGACGGGTGTGCGAGGGAAGGAGGAGGCCATGCCGCCTCCCAAACCTCCGCGGTGGTTCGCGGCCGCATGTGGCAGAGGGGAAGATGAGGACAATGCTGGTGATGCGATGGCAAGGCAGCGAGGTGGGGAGGAGCAGCAGGAAGGTGAGGAGGGCCCAGAGCCACCACGGAGCCATCTGAGTGGTGACACGGCTGTCCCAGCACCTCGCACAGCTGTGCACGAGGATGCTGCCGAAGTGGAGGCCGGAGGGGAGACCTCTTTGGGGGAAGAGCCACCGGAGATGAACGGGACGGATGCGGCCGAGCACTTTGAGACCTGCCCCTCCAGGTTCTACGTGGATGAGCTCACCCCGTCGGGTGCTGCTGGGAGCTGGAGCCAGCCGGCTTTGTCTCCTGTGTCACAGCTCAGCCCCAGCGCAGAGCCATCGATAGCCCCAGAGCAGGAGCCATGCCCTGAGGAGCTCGGTGTGTCAGCACCAGACCCGTCCCCCAGGCCGGACTCGGGCCTTCCCGAGACCTTCTGGACGGCGTTGGAGGAGCAGGAGGCATTGGGCTGCCCGCACAGGTTAGCGCCGGAGCAGGCGCGGGGCCGTGGTGAGGGGCCAGCGGTGGGCTGTCCCCATCAGGCAGAGCAGGGCCAGCCACCCGCGGGGATAGACTTCAAGAAGGCCGAATTCTGGAAGCCAGATAGAACGGAGGAGAGGAGCGAGCAGGATGCTGTGAGCCCTGGCAATCCCTTTGCTCTGGCAGTCAGCCCCATTGCCCCCACAAATCCCTTCGTGGAAAAGCCGGCAGACGCCCTTCCTGTCCAGGCTGTGCTGCCCGAAAGGTTCGCTCAGGGCTTCATCTCCCCCCAGCTCCACGGGGAAGCCCTTCAGCATGGCTTCCAGCCCACTAACCCCCCCAGGGATCCGCTAGGCAATCCTTCCCTGCATGACAGCCAGCCCTTGGCCTTCTCCACCCCTTTCCCCGTGGCTGCGACTAACCCCGAGCAGTTTGATTTCCCCTCCCCTGCCGCGACCAGCCGTGCCGCAGCCCAGCCCTGCCCTTTGCCGCAGTCCGGTGACACACAAGCTTCAGCACTCGTGGTTTTGCCCAGGGAGACACAGCCAGCTGAGAAGCCCTTTTTCCAGCAGACGACCAGGTGAGCGCTCCGGGGAAGGTGTGAAGGGTGTGTATTTGGTAGAGGTTTAACCCTGTCTCCCTTCTGCTCTGATCAGGGACCTCAGCTCTGGCCATGCTGGCTCCGAGGAGGATGCTCTGCACTGTGCCGAAGGTCCTCTCCTCACCTTCCCATGCTGAATGGTAACTGTGCTCCCTGAGAGTCCTGCCTGGGCAGCTGGAAGCCTTGGCTCTCTTGGATCACGGTGGGGAACAGCCACTGGTGCCCCCTCTTTGCTCTAAAGGAGGGCAAAAGGTTTGACACATCCAAGATCTGCCCCAGGGAGAATCCAACCGCAACAAAATTGCATCCGGTGCTAATTTTGGCTGCATCGTCTTCCCTGTGCTTGCAAAGTAGGTGCCTCTTCCACGGCTGCCAGGAGAGCTTCCAGCTGTTAATGCTCTCATGAGTCCCCTCATGGCATGTGCACAGCTATTCCCCTTCCCCTTTCATTAATTCAGCTTTGGTTTCTTTCTTTTTTTCCAGCAGCCAGCAGGTACTAAAAACTTTCTTCTCTCCGTAGCCAAAACTGAAAACCAATAGTTTCACCAGGGCGGTGGCAAAATGCCATTCTCCATTCCCTTCTGCCAAGGTGCCCCTGGGACTCAGCCTCCAGGGTGATGGGAAGGACACACTGTGGCGGTGTGTCAGAGGAAGGAAAGGTTTTTTCCACCTCCCGTGTCCATTTTGTGCTGTAGGAATGCAATGAAGCAAAGAAAGATGCAGTGTTCAGGGCATGGAGTGTGTTGGCTCTGTGTCCTCTGATTCATCTGGTTCGCTCTTGGGAGGAGGAGGTTTCCATGGGCTCCATCTGCCCAGAATATTGAGGATCAAGTTCCCTGTGTTGGAAACTTATGGTTTATGTGGGGACCCGGTTCTGTTAGCAGCAGTCAGATCAGCCTTACCTCTGTGACAAAGCTTAGCTGAGCTCCGGTTCTTCTGCACAGAGACGGAGTGTGGGTTTGATGAGCAAAACGACACTGGGAGCAAAGACCATCAGGAGAGGGGGGTCTGTTACGTGATTTTTTAAGTTTATTTTCTTGTATTGAGTCAGGTTTTTAAATCCTTCTTAATTGGTTATTCATTCTCTGAGAGATAACCTCGGTCAAAATCTGCAGATAGCCAGATCTTTGTTCTTGTTTCATGGAAAGAGAAGCGTCCTGCTCTCCCAAAGGGTAAAATCAATGAGCAAAGTGTAATCCCAGGACTCTCTGTCAATAGTCATAGAATCATTAAAGGTTGGAAAAGGCCTCTAGGATGACTCAACTGGTAGTCCAGCACCACCATGCCCACTTTTGGACTGTGCATCCACCCAAGGCCTGGCTGGCTTGTGGGAAGGAAGTGGGCTTGTGTCTAAGAGCTGGTCACCATGTCACTGCTGGCCTTTGTGGTGTTACATGTCTGAGAAGTCCTGGAACATCTCTGCTCTGGTTCTTCTACCTGTGAAAACGTGGATGCTTTGGATACTTGCTGCTGGGATTCAAGAACCGTTGAAGAGTTACTATTGTATCTGTGGAAGGCACTGAATCGTAAAATCATAACATCGTTAAGGCTGGAAAAGACCTCTAAGATCCCCAAGTCCGACCCCAACCCATCCCCATCATGCCCTCTGACCATGTCCCCAAGTGACCGCTCTTTCCAAGAAGTAATGTTTCCTAATATCCAACCTGAACATCCTGGGGAGATGCCACTAATTGTCATGGGGGCAGAGAGGCAACATGGAAGGGCCGTGTTCCTGGTCCCCATGGTGGCACTTTCCTAGATGCATCTCCTACTAGAATGGTCAGTGGCATGTAGAAAAAGATGTGGTACAGAAGAATTGGAAGGAAAAAAGGAAGGCTTCAAACCTAGAGCAGGCTTAAAGGCTTAACTGGGACAGAAGTGTCATTCTCCTCCATCAGATAAAGGAGAATTTGGTGTGTGATGAACTGTGGTGGGTTGACGTGACAGGGTTGGGAGCATCGCTGGTACTGAGGTCATATCACTGCCACGCAGAGTGAGAGGGCAGCAGAATTGTCTTTGACTCAGAATGAGGTGACATCGTGTGCCGGTCTTTGCAATGTGAATGTAGTTCTTGTGGAGCGCTTGGTGCTCGGAGAGTGGTTTGCCACGTCTAGAAATTGATTTGGGAGAGGAGCTGCTGCTCCCAGTTCATTCATCCTCTCTCCTTCTGTAAGCCCTTCCTGCAAGCAGGGCTGGCCCCCAGGTGCTGTGTGCTGCATGTGCCCTGCATTTGCCCTTTGTTGCCTTGCTCTCTGTGAGAAGCATTTTAATAGGAAGATAAAAGGACTTAATTCCTAAGCTGTTGTAGGGAGATTCCCCCCAGGTTTTTACTGCACTCCACAGTGACCTTGGGAGCATCGCTGGAAGCGGTGCTGCGACGCAGCAAGGCTTGCTCAGGAGATGGGTGGAAGGAGAAGTGCCAGGGCTGTGCCTCCTTCGTCTGGAGATGTTTCATCTCAAAGGCATTAATTTTCATCGTAGATCTATGGTCACTTGGAGGCACAGCAGTGGATTAAGCAGTCTGTTGGTGTGAGCAGTTAATTCTGCTTTCAAGTTGGCATCCATCAGCTGATGGATGGAAAGAGGTCTGATGTCTCAGCAGATCCATCTGGACTTCAGATGTGGCTGTGAGGCACAATGCTGCACCGGTGCTCCTGGAAGTGCCCTGGTGCCTGGCTCTGCTCTACAGGAGCCCTGCCCATGCTGCCTGCAGCCCATGGCTTCTCCCAATGGGAAGAGAAGGGAAGCAATAAGATAATGATTTCAAGCTGTGCAGGAGCCCTGGGTTTTGTCCGTGCACCTGAATGCCTCTTACAGGGGGTGTTAGAGCTGGTTGGTTCTCTCTGCTGTCCTCTCCAAGGGCAGGAGAGACATCACTGTGGTTGAAGAGTGCTTTAGATATGAAGAGACCTTCTCCCTGTCAGCGTGATGGGGAGGTTGCACATCCTCATCTGTCACTGCTAGCAAGGCACAAGGACGCCAGCCCTGGGGACTTGGGCCATCCGGCTGATGCTGTATGTGATGTTACTACCTCTGTCCAGCCCCACCTGTCAGCTTGAAGTGGGGCTGAGAGCCACCTGCTCTGCTGTAGAAACTGAAATGCAGTGCAGTCATGTGGTTAAAACACAAGCTGGGCTTGAGAGAGCTGTCAGCCTGACTGGCAGCTCGCGCATTAACTGCGAGTGTTCTTCCTTCCTCTGACTCCTGAGGTCCCTGTGTGTGAAGAGAGGCTGTGTTTGCCTTTTTCCTTGAAAGCTGTGCTCCTGTGAGCATGACATCCCTTTCCCCTGCAGTGGTTTTGCATGAGAAACCTTTGCAGGGTGCCCGCTGCACCTGATGAGTTCTGAGGCTTCGTGGAGGTCCTGGGCGTATTTTGAAGGTCTTTCTATCCAAGTACAGCATGCAGGTGTTGCAGGAAGGTAGCATCAGGTCACTTCTCTTTCCATCGTGCTGAAAAGCAAAGACTTCATTCAGTCTTCTGGGTGAAGAGTGACACAAAAACCAATGAAAATGGATGACCAAATACATGCCTGGTTGGGCCGTGGCTGTAGCAGCCCCTGATTCCCTCAGACCTGAGTTAAATTTCCATTGCCTGTGCCAACACCTGGCAGCCAGGAGTTTCAGCCCACAGTGCTCTTGGTGTGGCCTCAGCAGCACAGTGTGTGCATGGGGCTTTTGAGCCCCCAGGACATGTGCTTGGCTGAGGTGCTGTATCTGTGCAGGTCCCATCTCTGGCTGGTAACAGTGCCAGCGAGCACTGCAGAGCGTTGGCTCTTCTCTCTGTGGAGAAAGCAGGCTTTGAGCAACACAAACACAGACAATTTAACTACGTGAAGCTGACTGAATTTGATAAGTGGGTCCCAAATGCCTAAAAGCCATAGGGACAGCCAAGTGCTCCAAAGCTTGGCAGGGCATTAATTATCCAACCTTGTCCTCCTCAGTCCTCACCCGGTGAAACCCATCAGTGCTGCGGTGCAGGAGGTCTCCGGTGAGAAGAAGCAGCAGCACAAATCCAGCCTGACCACAGCACTGAGCAACGGCCTGGAGAAGCTGAAGATGGTCACCACGGGCAGCGTTCAGCCTGTGGCTCCCTCGTCACACCTGGAGAAAACAGACCTGAAGGTAGGAGCCAAGCGCTGGGGTGAGAGCTGGCTTCCCACCTGCTCATCAGGTTGGAGGTGGAGAAAAGTGGTGCTGGAGGATGTAGGATGGGGTCTTGCCATAGGGTGACCAGACTCCTCTAGGGCTTTCATCCTGTGGGAACTCATGAGGGATCTTTCAGCTCTTAATTCCCTTCTCCCCCCGTCATCCAGGCTTGCTGTCGGAGGACTGGGGAAGGAGAATGCCCAGAGAGGGGGAGCAGCTAATGGCAGGTCTCATTGTGGCAGGCCAGTGGGTTCTGTTGTCGCTGTGCCTTTAGCTTCCAGCTGTTGAGGTTTAATGAAATGGTCCTTGGGGAAACCCTGTTGAGTAGTCTACTTTATGGGAGGGCTCTGTGGTCATCTCCAGCTCCATGGGGCACATCCAGGCTGCAGTGGCCAGATGTCTGGACAGTTGTTCCCTCTCCCATGTTTTTGTGTAACCAAGTGGCGTGTGGGAAAGCTGCTTTGTAATGCAGGATGTCCCAGGCTTATCAGGTGGGATTTGGAGGTGACAGATGTAGTAAACACTGAATACTTTGGTATTTGGTATATTGCTGCACCTTGCAGATGCTAAAGGGAGTAAAGGGAATGGTGCTTTTCATTCAACTTGCTGAATGTTCCCCTTGGTTTCTGCCACAGGATCCCACCGCGTTGGACCAATCAGCCAAGTATTATCACTTGACCCATGATGAACTCATCCAGCTCCTACTGCAGAGAGAGAAGGAGCTGAGTAAGAAGGAGGAGCACATCCAGGAACTGGAGAATTACATTGACCAGCTGCTGGTGCGCATCATGGAGCAGTCTCCCACGCTCCTCCAGATCCCGCTGGGGGAAGCCAAGGCCAAGTAACCTCTCGTCATAGACCAGCATCACTTGCATAAAGCACTTCCAGTAAACACGCTGCAAACATCCCTGCACTCCCCCCTCCCCTTAAAGAGGGCTTCTCCAGTGGCTTCTGTTCGCAGAGTTTAGCAGGAATGGTTATCTGCTGCTCCCCAACCTAAGCGTATCCCAGCTCTGGCTCCAGGGAACTATGGGGTGGTGGGCTGTCATCCACCCTGTGGGGAGGAGCAGAGCCCTCCTCAGGAGGAAGATGCAGATGCCTCCTGAGGTTCTTGTCATAACTGAGTGGCATCTTCTCAGGCACTCATCCTACCAATGCTTTAAGTGGTCCATGAACATTTAAGAGCTGGAAACCAGCCACCTTGCCCTTGTCTTCATCCTGCTACTGCTGCTCTTCTGCCTACGCTCTTCCACAGGCTCTTCTCTGAAGTGGTGTGCTCTGGCTGATGGACAGAGTTAAACTGCTTGACCAAATTGGAGATGCCTAAACTCAGTAAGAGTCTACCAGCATGTTATTGTCCACTAAGTCTGTTTGGCAGGGCAGCTAGGGGAAGGGGCTGCTGCTGAATGCCTCCCTCCCTCCCTGCCCCATGTGTTGTACCCACGAAGGAAGGCTCTGTCTGAACAGCCGGCTCCTCTTTGTGTCAGTACCCAGTGGAGTAAGAGGCAGTACACAAAGCCACAGCGCTGCCATCAGAGACTGCAAAGACTCAATCCAACGTCACTGCCTGACGGTGAGCTGTGCTGGTTCCTTCTCTGCGTGCGTGCAGGGTTGTGATGCTGCCTTAGAGACCCAGCCCAAAACCAAACTCGCAGAGAAGGGCCAGTGATGGTTTGTGCACCGTCAGTGCTGCGGGAGATCTTGCATGCCACCCAACCCATCACCAGGAGGGCTGGCACCAGTGTGCCCAGGGGACTCTTGTAGGCAGAAAACACAGCTGGATTTTCTGATCAGTATTACACCCCCCCTTTTCTGCGTCTGCAGGAATTGCTTTCCACTGGCAGCCCCCTGTCATTGACTTTGTGTTGTCATTCTCAGTGCAACAGGAAAATGCCATATGGACCGAAGCTAGTGTGCAGAGAAGGATGTCTGGCTGCCCAGCCACCTCTATGCATGAAGTCCCGTTAGGTCAGACATCCACCAACCACATGCAAAACACATTCTGTGAAAGCTAGCAATCCAGTAATCAACGCGGATCACTTTCAAGCCAGTATTAGTCCCAGAACAGCTAGAATTGTATCACACCTCCACGCCAGCGTCAGGTCTCTGGCAGCTTGGGCCCACCCCTAGAAATGCTAGGTCAGCTCTCTTGGGATTTGAATGCTTCTCGCTAACTTGGAGTGACTGTATGAAGGCCTCTGGGTTGCTTGGTGTAATAGGTGATGTAAGTATGGGGCTGGTGAGCGGTGCTCCTGGCCACGTCACAGTACAGCGCAGCTTTTGGTTTGGAGATGCAGGGGAAGGGTGTATAGACCTCTTTGTGTCGGTATTTTGGCTAGAAGGTGCCTGTGCAGGCAGAGGGTCAGCTGGTGTGGGACTTGAGCTGTCTCAGCACATAGGGCATCTTCTCTCTGCTGCAGATCTCCAAAAGTTGCTGGTTTTTTTTTAACCTTTGTATTCTTTTCTTCTTCCTTACTTCAGTGTATGCCACGACTGAAAAATTGTGCCTTTTGCAATAGAACAGTGGCAGTTCCCTAGGAGAAAAGGCTCAGAAATCCAATTCTCAGCTGACTGTAACACAGCTTGGCCAGCTTTCTGTTCTGCTTGCCTGCTAATTTGAACTAGGTGAGTCTATGCTTTAAAGCAGTCAGCAGAGCCTTCCCATCCCTGTGGGCAATTTGTTTTGGTCTTTCACAGCAGTGCTGTGTAGACAGCTCCATGATATGGCAGGTGCAGATACAGGAGGTGATACTGAGGGAAGGTGTGGCAGATACTAGAAGACCAAATGTAGCTGGATAAAGGCAGTGTTGGGTCATGCTCAAAGCCCGAGACTGACAGAAGTAAGAGGTATCAGCTTAAAAGGCGATTTGGCATCTCTGCCAGTGACAGTATTTGGTCACATCTTGCAGGCTGTCATATTAACAGGAGGATTTGTTACCCTGGAAGATAGCAGCTGTGAGCCATTAGTTCCTGCCTGCACTTGTCCCTAACAGAGAGCTTACTGGGGTTTTGTACTTCTCTACCTGCATCTTTATGCTTCTCTTCCCTCCTCAGATGCAAGGACTTCAATTTCTGGTGTAAGATGTGAGGACCTGAGGGAAGATGTTTCCCTCTCTATGTGAAAAGTCTCTTTGCCTATACAATCAGAAGATCCCGTGGCCTGGGAACTGGCTTCCCTTTCTGGGTTCCTGTCTCCTGTTAAAAGCCTTCCCCTGTATGTGACACCAGGCAGGGAGGAGCTGTGGGCAGCTGGAAGGCAGGACAGCATCAGGAGAGCCATGTGATGCGGGAAGGAGGGCAGAGAGAAGGACTGGGTTGCTGAGTGGAGACAGCTCAGCTCAAATGCATTGCATAGGGCTGAAGTCCCGCAGTTGCCACTCTGGCTCGCTGCTGCCTGACCGTCAGCTGCTTCCTTGGGTTTCTCCCATCAGTGACAGGCATTGTAGGTGCTCCCCACACACAAGTGCCAGTGCTTTTAAGGAGCTCACTACACCTCCTCCCTGCTTCTCCTCCTCTTCCATCACATCTAACCGCCTCCATACACCCCTTTCTGCCTTAGGCAGCTCTGCCTCTTCTCCCAAAGCTTGAATGTTTTGCACTTTATATATTCAAGTTGATCTCAGAGCTCCAGAGGGCCGTGTCAGGGCCCCTTCAGCAATATGTGCTTCCTTCTGCCACCTGCAGCTCGCGGGGCTACGGAGAGAAGCAAGTGGTGGGAACAGCCGAGGCTGCCGTGATGTTTCATGTATGTCAGAGCGTTTGGAAGTCTGGAGGTACCTACAAACAATGCTCGTTTGTGTTGTCTTTGTTTCTCCACTATTCTGAGAATGTTCCTTCCCTCCTCCCCCCCCAAGTTTTTATTCTCTATATAAAAGCAAGCACTACACTGCTAACAATGCTGCAGCCAGAACGTGTAACTGGAGGACCTGGATGCTTTCTCTTAGATGGGGGGATGAGAAGAATAACTGGGGGAGATGTTGTCAAGTTGCTCACGTTCCAAATCCGTGTTTAGTGATTATCTTCCAAAGGGAGGTGAGCAGCACTGCTCGCTGGGCAAGGTAACGCCCAGAGCTGCGCTGTTCTTTGCAGAATGAGCAGACAGACGATGTGAAGGAAGCTGCCTGGGCCAGCAGCAGCTTTTGTGGTGGCTCCGTTTTCAACACAGCCACAGCAATAATTCTGTATTTTGCCTTTTGCATCCTCATCTGTCCTTCTCTTTCCACATTCAGACTGGGTCATGGGTTTTCTGCAGGGCACTGTTGCTCTCATCCGCTCTGCCTTTGTTGTCAGCCCACAACTGGGTTTCTTGCTGTTAAAGAACTCTGTCCAAGTGGTTTATTTTTGTCTTTGCTGCCTCTTCTGTCCCAAAATGATAGGACAGGAGAGCAGCTGAGGTATATCCTTAAACTGGAACAAACCTGAAGGGATGTGGATACCGAAGTGTGATGTAGACCCAGCCATATGCCTTGTCTGTGAAGGAACAGCTGCGTTCTGTGTTATAAACGTGGGTTGGAAAACCACCCCAAAATCGGAGAGCTGAGTGTTGGGGGTTTCGGAGTTGCTGATTCCCTGTACTTCATGTACGCGGGAGGTGGGTTCTGTGTGTTTCATGTTTTAATAGTTTGCAACTAATGTTTATAAAGAGAGCTTGTTATTTACGTTTTAAGCACTTTAAAAAAAAATAAAAGTTGTTCAAGCTGTTCCTAGATACTTCTGATTTATTGACAACAGCGTCTGTGCTGATAGCACTTGGACAGTGAGTGACATTTATCTGTTTATTTTCTGAAGGAGGATGACGGTGCCCAACTTCTCCACGCTGATACATATCATTATTAGTCCCAGTGCCACGCGGGGGCTCTGGGGGGTGTTGTTGCTGCAGGATTAGCTTGAGTTCAACTCTGAATATTGCCCCTGCGTGAGCTGAGGGGTGTGAGCCCCTGTAAGCTTTCTTGTGTGTGCGCCATAGAGCTGCCCTGGGGCTTCAGGTCTGCAGCTCCATTGTTTGCTGCTGGCTTGGCCAATACGTAGCGGGAGCATAAAGGTTTGTGATTGCATTCCTGAGGATTTGTGGGAAAACAGCAGCTGAGGAGGGGAGAGCTCACATTGCATCTGAGGCACTGCACAGCTCAGCCTGGGGTGCGTGGGGAGGAAACATGGCTTTGTCTGTGCCACTGCTCCCGAGGCACACAGCTCTTACCCACTCCTCTCAGGCGCCAAGTGCTTATGTTTCTTTGCTTGGCAGAGGGCTGATCTGCAGCCCAGACCTTTGCCTCCAGCTCCTCTGCCCTAATCCCCCCCACCTGTCTTACCGCTCAGCTGTTTTCCTTCTCCAAGTCTGCTTTTTTTCTTCATTCACGCCTTTTCCTTTAGGAAAAAAAAAGAAAAAAAAAATTAACTCCCCTTAAGCTTCAGTAAATGACTTTGCTGTCAGTGACAGGGGAGTTGTGTTAGCTCTAATCCCGGTTTGTTTTTCCTCCTGCCAGACCTCAAGCCGTTACGTTACAGCACCTGTCCGGGGGATCATGTTAGCCCTGGGAGCCGGGGAAATGCTCAGCACGGCGCTGTGCGGGGTCAGGGCAACGAACCGTGACCCCCTGAAAGGCTGTGCTGAGTAAGGGCAGCCTGAAATGATGAGGTTAGGTGGGGTTCCGCAGATGGCAGAGTGCACGGAGCAGCGTGGCAGTAATTAGAAGGTGGGGTTGTTGGAGGCTGTCATGCCCCCCCAAAAAAGATGGATTTTAAGGCTTTAGTGCTGCTAAAACAGACAGGATTACGCTGAATCTCTGCCTGCTTGAAAGCTTCAACACTGAGTTGGGACTTATGCAAATAAGTCTCATTCCTACAGGAATCGTAGAGCCGCAGAATCACTGAGATTGGAAAAGACCGCACAGCTCACCGAGTCCAACCGTCAGCCCGAAGAAGAAGAGCTGGCTGGGTTTGTTGTTTGAAGCCTGAGTTGTGCAGCCCGACGCAAGTTTTCTTAAAATCTGGCTTTGCAGATGGAAGCCGACAAGAAGCGTTCCTGCAACTTTCTCCCGGAGCCAGCAGGCAGCCCAGCTCCGCACCCAGCTGTCACGTGCGAGGCGGCCGTCAGACCCCAAGTCTCACTTGGGTTCCAGACAAGTTTACTCCGTAGCTGAAGGTTTTGTTCCTCCCCCTGCCAAAATGGAAATAAATACCAATATTGAGTTAACAGTTGCTGATCTAGGGAAGGAACCTCCCCCCCTCCCTCTTCCCCAAGCCACTGAAACGCAACTTGTCAGTCTGAATGGATCTGGTTAGATTGATATCAGCCAAAGAATTGATATTCTTTCTGGTATTTAACCAAAAAAGTGATAGTCTTATGTCACTCCAAATGTGGTTTTAGATAAACAGATTCTCTCCCCTCTGTTGTTATAAAACATTTAGTGTGTCAACATTAGGGATCGTATCAATTATCTGGCTCGAACTGCTATGGGAGGGAGGGGGGTTTTCCTGGTATAGAGACGGTTGGATTTGGGTTATAATCCATACTTACTGCAGAGCCCTCATGATTTTCCTGAGTTTACTTTTCTGAAGCACAGGGTGAAACCTTTAGAAAAGGAAAAGTTGCCTTATAAAATATTACTCAAAACAATGGGATGTTTTTCCCCTTTTAAGATGGTGTTAGGGCTCCAAGCAGGGTTAGGCCCTGCCCAAAGGAAAGCAGACCCTAATGACACGCTGTTCTTTGGGATAAGGGAACATCACACCACAAGCAGGGGGTGAGAAGGGCAGCAGTGTCTTGTGGGGTCAGGAGGTTTAAGCCCTGTGAAACCCTGTCCTGGCAGCAAGTGCTGCAACTGGACTTAATTAAAGGAAGCAAACCATTAACTCCGAGGACAAGGTACAAGGGCAGCAGTGGGTACAGTCCAGTCAGCAGAATTGGCTGTGGGAGCAGAGCTTTGTTCATCATGAAGGACTGAGTACACCCTCAGTACGTTTGCAGATGACACCGAGTCGGGAGGTCTGCCTGAGCGTGGGAAGGCCCTACAGAAGGACCTGGGCAGGCTGACTGCTGGGCTGAGGCCAATGGGACAAAGTTCAACAAGACCAAGTGCTGGGTCCTGCACTTGGGTCACACCAACCCCATGCAATGCTACAGGCTTGGGGCAGAGTGACTGGAAGGCTGTGTGGAAGAAGTGGACCTGGGGGTGAACATGAGCCAGCAGCGTGGCCAAGAAAGCCAACAGCATCCTGGCTTGTGTCAGCAGCAGTGCAGGCAGCAGGAGGGGATCGTTCCCTTGTACAGGCACTGGTGAGGCTGCACCTCACTACAAGACAGACCTTGATGTCCCAGAGCACATCCAGAGAAGGGCAATGGAGATGTGAGGGCTCTGGAGCACAAGTCTTATGGGGAGCAGCATAGGGATTGGGATGGGTCAGACTGGAGAAGAGGCTCAGGGGGGACTTTATGTCTCTTACGCTCCGTACAATTGCCTGAAAGAAGGTTGCAGCGAGGTGGGGGTGAGCCTCTTCTCCCCATTAACAGCGATAGGATGAGAGGTAATGGCCTCAGATTGCACCACAGGAGATTCAGGTTGGATATTAGGAGACATTTATCCCTGACAACAGCGGTCAGGCACTGCACAGCTGCCCAGGGAGTGGTGGGGTCACCGTCCCTGGAGGTGTTCAGAACCACAGGGACGCAGCACTGAGGGATGTGGTCAGTGGGCACAGTGGGGGTGGGTTGGGGTGATCTTAGCGCGCTTTTCCAACTACGGTGATTCTCTCTGTCCATTCCCGGGAGGCACTGCTTCGCGCTGTCACACAGAGACGCAGAGGAAGGGCAGGAGGTGAGGTGATGCTGGACGCCATCTTCTCGTTGTTGGTGCAACAACTCGATCGTAACGGGACAGTGCCTCTAATGGGAGAGGAACAAGAAATGAGAAAACGCCCCATCTCTCTCTGAGCAGAACTTCCGCCGCTCCGAGGTGAGGAGGGCCGCCCCGCCTCAGCTTCCCGCCAAACCACCCCTCCCGTCTCGCCCCGCGTGCCGCCGCCCTGCGGACTCCATCTCCCATGCTGCCCCGCGCAGCCGCGCGCTCCCATTGGCTGAGCGGGCCGCCTATCCCAGCGTCCCTTTCGCCGCCGGCCGCGCAGGCTCCGGGACTACGTTTCCCATGGTGCCCCGCGGGAGCTGCGGAGGGCCGCGGCCAATCGGAGAGGCGGTGCCGCAAGGGGCGGGCCCGGCGGCGGGGGAGGCTGTTTAAAGTGGCGCCCGCAGCGCGCGAAGGGAATGGCGGAGCCGGCGGACTATCCCCCCTTCCAGCTGGGGAAGCCCCGCTTCGAGCAGGTACCGGCGGCGGGAAGGGCGCGGTGGTGGGAGCGGTCTTTCACGGGAGCGGGGTCGGATCCCTTCCCCGAGAGATAAGCCCCCCAACCCCCAGCCGC
>JANHGO010002596.1:0-29497 GCA_024606505.1 Aquila spilogaster
GCTTTTTTTTTTTTTTTTTTTTTTTTTTTTTTGTCCTGGCTATATTGAACCTTGTTTTGTTACCCAGCTGGCTTAGCCATTGTTTGAATACTATTAATTGCTCTTGGCTGTACAGGACTTATGTTCTACATCTCTATTTTTTCCTGTAATTTGATAGCCTTATCAGTAAGGGTGCTTCCCTGTGGAACAGCTGTATTTAGTTAATTTTGGATTCAGTCTTTAGTCTTATAGTGACAGCTGGGCCCTCAATAGTAGCTTGTAAACAGGTACATGGAAAGGCATAAAGGACTCCAAGGGCTCATGAGAACAGGAAATGGGCCTACAAGTGTAGGATAGATAGGATCCCTAAGGGGATAAAATGTAACTATAGAGACCAACCATTTAAAATGAATGGGATTATGATAATAGGTAACATGAAGACAGGGGAAGGGGTTTTGGAGGACAACATAGCAGAGCTTTGGTGGGTTACATGTATTAAGTAGGAAAGTGGTGGTGCAGACAGACTGTAAGAAAGCAGGGTCCATTGCTTCAAACAGGAGAAGAAAAGTGGGATTTCTGCTTTGTTAAATAGTAGCAGAACGGTTAAGAGGAGGGAACACCTCTTTCCCCAGCAGAGCAAGTATGTTCCTTGCTTTTTGGAGAGAAGGCTCTTCTCCAGCTAGAAATTCCCCTTAAGTGACAGTCCCGAATCCCTACAACTTCCAAAATGTTAATTGGGGCATTTAGAGCATTGGCAGGGTACATTAGTGAGCTGTTACAAAAAGCTGGTTTAAAATTACTTTGTTAGCAGCACAGAACAATTCTGTTAAAAAAACAGAAGACATACTCTTACCCTCAGACCCACACCCTTAGCTTCTCCTACTCTACTCTCATGTTTCTTGTGCCACACCATGCTTACTGGGAGAAGACCCTGCAGCTTTTCTCAAATCTTACCAGGATCAGCATGGGTAACACCTAACATATCCATGTGCAACTTCTCTAGCACTAGCTATAAGCACTCTCTTCCCTGCCCATACAACAGCTGTCATAAAACTTTGGTGAACTTCACTGCCAGTAAAAACTGTCCTGTCAAATTTGGTTGAAAGTGGCCAGTATCTCCAAAGCTATCAGGGGAAAATGAGAAAGTATAATCCTACAAACCTTGGTTATTTTAGGTCCTTAACTTTGCATTCTAATGCAGCTTGCAAAAGCTATAGCAGAGATTATGTTCATTCTGCACACCTGTTAGAAATACTGAAATTATTTGGCAAATGGTTAAGTTTCCTCTGTCTTTGATTTCCCCATACAAGAACTTGAAAGCATGACAGGAAATCCAAAAACATTTGCTACCTTCTCTGCAAAAGCCATTTTTACCTGGCTTCCTTTTACACTTCTGCTAACACTCTGCTAAACTTTCTCTGAACTATCATTATTAAGAAACTTTCCAGTAAGAACAGTGTATTGTTCAAACATTTTTCCTTAACTCCCACTCATTTCTCAGAAGAAAAACCCAACCCAAAAAACCGAGTAGCCCTTCCAATACCTCATGAAGTCAGAATATATGCCTAGACAGATGGGAAGGAAGAATGTTAGGGCTGGTTCATACTTATGTTGAAGGCACAGTTATATTTTTAAAGCAAACTGTATCATCAAAATCTTTGTTTGCTTCAAGTAATTTGGTGGTTTAAATACCCTTTGTTTTATATGTTGTCACCTATACAGACAGAGTTCATCCTGGGTCTCAGCACAGAATGATATCAAGCAGAGCGAAGTGCTTTTCCAGAGCTGCTGTCTGGTCACCCAGCCTCGGCATTTTGCACTGGTCATTAGCTAGTCTGTCTGTGGGCTTCTACATGCTCTCCGTCATCTTGACCCATTAGAAAAACCCACTTGAGGCTGATGTGATTTGGCTCATGAAGATTTGCAGCATTCACACTTCATGCTTCAGCGTGGTCTCAGGCAGAGTTCTGGGATTTCACCAAAGGGGAGGAAGCCTAAGTGCACCCAAAATGAAGGCTGAAAAGTTGTATTTCAGCAGCAAATATGGAAGAGATGAGGTTGTTTCCTGAGTGGCTGCCCTTGTCTTTAACCACTGCTGAAGCAGCCCAACTTTCAGCTAAAAGGCAGAGGCTGCAGCATCTGCTGCTTGCCATGGAGACAGTTTGATGTCTCCAATGCAGTTCACCTGTGGTCACAGCTGAGCTGTTCGATTGCTGTGCTGCCAGACCAGGGCACAGGCAGCTGGCACACACTGCAGCCCCGGGGGCAGCGATTCATAGCTGGAACCTGACTACACATGAGTGATCCTCAACCTTTGGTTTATGTGTCTCAGGTGAGAGGTGCTGTGTCCCATGTGCTAGGCATTCATGTGCAGCCAGGCTCCAGTCCAACTGCTCACTCTAGCCAGCAGTGAGCAGCTCAGAGGCTTGTCAGAAGGAGTATTTTAAAAAGCTTTTCACTCATTCCTCAGCATGCATGCAGACTTGTGTCCTCAGTATCAGAGCTCAGCACGGTGCACAGTTTGTTAGTGGACCTGTGAACTATTGAGGCCCACAGTTTAGCCTGGTTTTAAACAAGCTAGGCAAGTCATGCAGCAGTGCTAGAAAGTTCACGCGTGGCCCAGATATGCAAGTAGTTACTGTTCTATGTCATCCAACATTTTGAACGTGGTTCTGTAGCTGGTTTATTCTGGCTTACGTAATTAAAAATATGCAACATATTAAGATGGTGCAGAGCAAGAAAAAACAAGAAATTCTTGTGGTCTTTCTCTATTGTTTTCCAGTGAGTTTCTCCCATTTTGTATCATGACAAAAAAACAGTCAATACAGTGCTTTACCCATGCGCCATGATATGGCTCATCAAATGTTCCCAGCATTGTAGGTGCTGTGTGGCTATCTATACCCACTAAACAAAAGTCATTTTGATTATGTATGGATAGCCATATGCTGTATACCCACTGTTCATTCAATGTTTGCTGTACGCAATTTAATTCATCTGTACATTACCTGGCACTAATTTCAAAGACAACTTTTTACCCAAGGCATGTCTAGCAAACCTTCTCAAATGGAGAAAAATATGTTAAAGGAAAAAAAAATCATGCAGTTTTCAGGAAGATGTTATAAAAACCTATGTGTAAGAACTGTAGACAACTCATACAAGATCTTTAGTTTGACCTATCAAATGGTTTACCTGTGCTTTAGAATACTCAGAAAACAGGTAAAAATCTTGCAAATGCTAAGGTTAGTCTCTGCTTACAGAAGCATTTTGTGCTATAGTTATTGTTTATAAATATTCTGTTCTTCTTTCTTTCAAATTCCTCATTGCCAGTGAAACTTTTCTCATACTGACAGTAAGCCACATCTGAGAGGTTGTTTTGTTTTGCCATGCCTAAGACCTTGAGATTAATTGCATAATGCTTGGTATGGGCAAAAGTAAACCACAGAAACCTGGCAACAGCATTTGAGTCACTGATGGTCTTTTTCAAGCTATGTATTACTGCCAAGTAGCCCCCAAATTAGCACACATTAAAAAGAAATCATAAATGAAAGCTAACATTTAGGGAAGTACACTGACATTTCTGTTTGCATAATGGATCAAAACTAGAGCAGCTCCAGCTGAACTGTGCTGAAGCTTACTGTGAATAAGCAATGCTCATCAATGGAAACGTCCAAGGAAGACAGACCACGGCAGAACTGAAGTTTGTGAGATTAAAGTTACTAGCGTGGTGTGACTCTGATCCTGTAAAACACTCAAGCTACTTCATGCACATGGAATTTTATGGTTTAACTGAAAGGGAAAGTGGGTAAAGCAATTCTCTAGCAAGTTTGCAGGGCTAGACTTTTACACTGATAAAAAGAAAGGGTTGTAGCAGCTTTATACAAGAAGTGCCTAAGTAAAGTAGGGAAGGAATCCACAGATTGTAATCAAAATTGAAATATTTGTCTTGAGTACGACAGATGTCTTACAGAGAATACAATTAATTTTTCCCAGTTTTCCTAGTCCTTTCATGACAATCAATCAAGCTGCGTTTGAAGTCAGTTATGACAATACAGTAATCCCTGTGCCCTAAATGAGGTTGCCAACCTAAGCTGTATTTTATTTCTGGCTTACTGTAAGTTTAATGTGCACAGCCAGAATCTACACTTTGGATTTGCTTCTTTTTAGTCCTTGTGGCACCATTTTCCTCTCTCCTTCAGAGTTACACAGGAGACAGCTGTCTATCATTTTCTTTTGAAGAAAACCCAAAACTATACAGTGCTGTATGAAACCATGCCTCTTCATGCTGTTTAGTCCATGCCTGACAACACCCATTTTAGGCTTGCTCTTCAAACCTGCTGTTTCCATGCAAAATCGGTTTGCCTTTCTCCATATCCCCAGATATTTCCTGCCCTCTTTCCTCAGGTGTTGATGTTAGGAACATATATAATCCTAGTCATCTGCTAATTTCTTACAGATTTCCCTTTGCCTTACAAAGGCAGCTGCCCAGTCAGCAGCACCATCAACACCAGGCATTGCTCTGTGCTGGCAGCCTGTCCTGATTTTGTGCACCTTCCTGATGATGCCTCACTACTGGGAGACCTGTTTTAGCAGCAGGATTTTTTCCTTCAGACATCTAAGAAATTCTCTTAGTTAAAAAGCACTGCTATATTTCATCTCATTTTCTTAAGGACTAAACAGAGCACAGAACCTCAATGGAAGATACACTGTGCCTGTCTGGTAACTGTGCTGCCACTTTCTGGTCTTCAAGACTCCTGCCAATGCAGTATTGCTGTGATTGTAGCCAGCTGCTTGACTAGCCAAGAACAACCTCATTACAGGAAGCATCCAGATCATCTTCCACCATCACAGAAAGCTATTCCCTCCCCTGAAGGCCTTACAGCACAAGAAGTGCAAAGTATGCAATGCTCAGATCTCCTAAGCCTGCTGCCCTTCCTGTCTCAAAGTGTAGACTGATTCAAGTTGATGATTTCCAGATTCATATTTTTTTCAGCATGACTTCTTGGTCTTTTAGGTCATGGCACTACTTTCACTTGCAGGGATTTTGTTGTGTGAAGATACGTTCCTGATGTCTGCTATCAGCAATCTTTCAGCAGGTACCCCGCCATGCACTACTTTGTTCCAGGGTGGGCTTACCTCTGTACTCACCAACACACTGCACTTATCTTAGACAGATATTACCTCCTCATTTAAGTGCTGGCCATTCACATTACAGAATGCATATTCCCTATAGTACATGTCCTGGTGTGAGGTCTCCTATAGAGTTTCTGAGCTTGCTTGCTCAGTTTGGTGAGCTACTTATTCTATCTGATCTGGAGAAGAGTCACAGGATTACAATGACCAACAAGATACACACAGTGCCTGCAGCACCAAGTCAAGACTGAGGATCTCCAACAGAAGCTTTTGAAGGAAGTGAAGGATTTTGGCAAACTTCCACTGTCCAGTCCTATGACAAGAACTGTTTCACGCAGTAACCTGACTTTAGGCACAAATAGCTTTTTAAAGAGTCTTTGTTGAAGTGTAATATCCTCAGAACATTTTGGTAGAGATCAGTAAATAGTGATCTTAGTTACAATCAACTCCAGCTCAATTCTCTCTTAGCAGCACTGAGTCTTAAATGCAAATATTACAAAAAATAAGCTGAGAAGCGAGATCTACGTGCTTCTCGGTCAGGTGCTAGGACCACCACAATTGTCAGGTGAGCAGTGATATGAATAAAAAAAATAATAATGCTGAAACAGACAATATCTAGACAGACATTAGACAACCTGGTGAGTATGAAATATTCCTGACCCATACATACCCTGGAATCTGACCAGCAGATTTGCCTGGTTAATGAAGAGCTATACAAAGCAACAGAAAACCTATATACAAACTGCTGTTATCTGTCAGGTTGCAAAACACGGACAACATAGGGAAAAAATAGAAGAATCAGATTCCACATTCTCCTGTTTCTGGGAGACATCCTGTGAGGTATTACAGAAAAATCTACCACAGCTAAAAACATACCTTCAAATATCTAAGAAGAATGCTGCCTGGTTCATCTGGCCAGCATTCTGTGCTTGTTCACAGTGATAAACAGTGATAAACAAGGTGACCACCTCCACTGTTATAACTTGCACACCTTATTTTAGGGACAAAGCATGTCTGACAGAGCATAAAATTGCTCTAAGGTACAACTTTCTGTTCCTCCTTTCAAACAAAGGAGAATATCCATCTCAGATCTAGTCTTGGGGAACAGGGCAGAGGAAAGCTTCCAAACTGCCTTTGATAATATTTTTTCTTTTCTGTTTGTTATTTCAAATGCTCATTTTGCGTTCTGGATCAAAGATAAACAGAGTCACAGTGAGCAGAAAGGTACAATAAAAATGAAGTGTGAGCCATAGTGGATGTTACAACTTGCATAATCACCCAGTGAAACTAGTCTCATATGTTTTTTATACACTCATATATTTTGAGGGTGTTGTTTGTATAAAGCTATGCTATTATTCAATCACACTATGAACAACCCTATCAGCATTAGATAGGATACTTCATGTATTAAAAACTTTTAATCAAAAGCTACTTTAACTTTTCTTGATGCTCAGATCCTACAAGAGAAATCTGACCTTGATCTTCTGTTTACAGAACAAACCCATTGCATTAAATATACAACAAAGAACAGTACAGGTCCCATAAAGTCATTGGCCTGAACTAGTAAATAATTTAGTTTTCTACTGGATTTCTGAAAGGAGAATTATGGTACTTGCACACACCTATTAAAAGGATAATGAGGCTGAAGAAATTAAACGACCTACACATGATGCCTCTAGTTGTTGTGTAGTTTTCTTGCAGTATGCTTTAAAAGGCCATTGACTGTGTCCACTTTTTTCCAGATGCAGGGAAATACCTACCTTTGAGACTGTGCCAATCTAAGCTGCAGAGTTAGTCATAGACCATAATGGGTTAAAATTTTGAAGAACTCCAAGATGAGAGCACCGAGCTCATGCTCGGGCTGGAACTGTGGCCCTGGTTGTTTCAAGTCCAAGGAAAACCTACAGCCTGACTCAGTTCTTACATAATGTTGTAAAACATTTCTAAGAGTCTCCCTCTTAATCATCTAGCAAGAAGTGCTTCTTATCCCAGACTTATGGGGCATAACTGGGCAGCACAAGAGAGTCACGCCAACTGACAGTGCTTAATGAGGGCAGGGCTCCAGTTTTTCATCAAGAAAAAGCTTTTAAATTAACAAGTCCCCTTCTGCTGCAACTGGCAAGCTGAGCCTGAAATGTATCTCCCCACCCCTCCCTCTGCAGCATTCAGCATGTAACATTACAGAGAAAATAAAAAATGGAGCAACTTCAAAGAGGTTTCTTTTTTTAAATTTAAATTAAGACACCAGCTATTGAAGCTGTTTTAACAGTAACCATCAGGAACCAATACCAACAAAGAGCTTTAAGGTGATTTTACTTTTTATTCTTGCTGGAGGTATGCAATAGGGAATCTCTGTGGCAGCCAAAGTTTGTGGAGATTTAGACGACCCGTTTCCCTTATCTAATGATTTCAGGCAGAACTGCAAACTTTCTAAGGTTTTAAACTGACAACCACCAAGACAGTCAACATGAAACTGAAAGACAGCTCATGCTTGGAACGCGGTGACTCTTTAAGTCAGTTCATGAAACAAAGTTTTACAGCTTTTAAATTACTGAAGTATAGAGAGCATCTTCAAGATGTAGGTATTTCAAACCTCTGCCTTTGGTGGGAGCTACAGCAGAGGGACTCAGTGGGTCTTCTTTACTGAAGCAGATGCTGCTTTGGACCTTGGGGAAATTGCCAGACAAAACAGAACAGCACACAGCTAGCTTGCCTTAATCATCTTGTTTACAACTGTCTTGGTGAAGTTACTGTTAACAAGCTGTGAAGAGGACAGAACAAGGTTCTTTCCAGTGGTGCCCAGTGACAGGATAATGGGCACAAATAAAAAAAATGGGAAATTAAATCTGAACACAACAGAACACTTTTTTTTTTTCTTTTTTCTCCCTTTTAATGTGAGTGTGATCAAACAGTGGAACAGGTTGCCCAGAAAGGTTATGGAGTTTCCATCTTTGGAGATAACTCAAAAGCCATCCAGACATGGTCCTGGGCAACCTGTTCTAGCTGACCTTACTTGTGCACCACTGAAGCTAGAATGTAGATCCCCAGCACCAGGCTCCAATTAGTAGAATTGTGCTTATTTACATTGCTTGAAAACTGGTGTCTTACACTGAAATAATATTTTTTTTTGTGGAACTTTCAGAAGTTTCAGTAGGTTTTCACATCTATACACATTAGCAATGCTGATGTCCCAAAGTGTTGTCTTAAAGAATATTTGATCTATACCCTGATTAAACAGACCTCCCACAGATTTATCTGAAACTTGTTAGGAGATCTTCAAGGCTGTCTTAATGTCTGGTAATTTGCCTGAATTCTACACCTAACCGAGGTGCATAGTCAGACTTTTCTGGGGCAGTATTGACATGACTGGAAAGCTCTGACTGCTACTACAAGTTGGCTATCACAATGCAGAACAGCAGCAGCTGGCAAAGTGGCCTTTTATAAAATCACCTAAACCAAGCTCTGTCAAAATTAACATGCACAAATTAACCCTTTATTTGTTGTAGCAAGAATAAGAAACCACTTCGTTCTTCAATAAGGTGGGTTTCATCTGAGTTTCCTGGGGCTCCAGTATATCTGCGTGTATTGCTCTTGCAAACAACACAGAACAGATCATTCTGACATTTGCGAGATAAAGATGTTATGGACTATAAGTACACCTTGAGGAAGTCTGGAGTTCAACATACATTTTAGAATTCACATCTTGTATAAGGGCTCAAGTAAAGCATGTAATCCCACTTACAGGTCTAGACTGATCTGTCAGCAGTACTGTTCTTACCCATCTGCAAAGAGAGAGCAAAGTAAGTTCTTGACTTTCTAGTGTCAAGAGGGAGAGAATGGAAGTGATGTGGGAAATGGACAGAGAAACAGAAAGAGACTCATTACAGAGGGAGGAATTACACATCAAGTTAGCCTCTTTTCAAGAAACACAGCCTATAAGTGTGGCTGTATATCTATGCAGTTTAGCAGCCCATCGATACACTGTGACACTGTGCTTATGCTGTCTGAGAACTGGTTCCATTGTTTTGCTTCATTAGATACCTCAAACAAGGAAAGCACTGAGTAAAGCCCAGGATCTGTTACTTCAGAACAGATTTTCCCTTCTCCTAAAGCAAGCACTGGGGAAAACCAAATTGAACTCATACCTCATAGTGGTGGATGTGCCACACATTTTATGTGACTACATAAAGAAGGTAGGCCAGGAGTAAATTTTTAGAACAGGATGCCCAAGAAAAATCAATATCCCAGTAACAGCTAGTATCAAGAAAGATTTCTCAAGATTACCCCGTTGTTCAGATAAAAGTACATGCCTTTTAACTATACGTACTTAAGGATGCACTTTTGAGCAACACAAGACTTCAAAGTTTTCACTGTACTGTAAACTTCATTTGCAGGAGATGCGAAGGAGCAAAAGCTACTAGAAATAAATGCAACAACAAGCACTAAGATTTTCAAGGTGTCCCTTTTCCTATAATGATTAGAGTCAAAATGACAGTTTAAAAAAAACAAACAAAAAAACCCCTCAACCCGCGCACCGCAAAAAAGTCAACCTTCTGAGACTGAAACAGAAGCCAGCTGCCCCTGGAGCCTATCTGTTGTTTCTGCAGGTGGCTCAACTGGACATTGCCTTACTTCTGTTTCCAGTTAGCTGATATTTTTAGGCTCTTCTCACCTCTTGCCTCATGTTTGCTGAAAAGAATATGCAGCTGCAGTAACAGCTTATTATTTAAGTCTCCCACAGTCCCTCAAACCCTGACAGAAAAAAATTTAATATGTTGAGTTCTGTTCTATACAGTCATTTTGAGTTTATTACAAACCATCTTTCATGGTTTATATATAACTACATTAATAATATATAGCAAGCAAATAAAATAATTCTTTATATGTTCTGCTTAGATCTAATAACTTTCCACTTGACTCAAGGACCAATCCTTAAATAACACCTGCTTGTGCATAGGAATAAGACTTCTTCAAAACACAGACAAAGCAAGGGCCCAAACCCATCATTACAACTGAGTACAGTTTCTATTACCGTGGGTAGTCCCATTACACCACTGGTGAGGTTTGGCGCAACAGCCTTCCAGAACAAAGGCAGACAATGAATCAAAGTAGAAAAGATCCTCTCTAACAGGCTTAAAAATTTAACAGCAAAAAACAAATCGTTGTCTTCAAACTGCACCTCATATAGTCATGCAGCACACAGCCCATGCTCAGTCTCTAGCACACTGCAGAAAAGCTCAGCATAACCTCTTCCTCAGCCATTGCTCAAAAAAGAAGAGGAATGCAAACACACTTACCTGAATATCCGTGGGCTACATAGATACTAGCACAGGCTGGATCCCCTTTATACAGCAGGCTTTCCAGTGCTCCCTGTTCCCAATGTTCAAGTAAAGAAGAACTGTTTATGCTACTGCACTGATAAAAATCATCTCAGAGGGGCCCAGAGCTGCCCTCATAGCTCATAAATTATATGGCTTTACTCTGCTTGGCACAGGCTTGAACCCTGTTATAATTTAGGTTAAAAGACAACACAAAGTTTCTGCCTTTTCAGAGCCCTTCGGCAGTTTTGCTGCTGAACCACAGGGTCTGGTCAGGCCTCTACAGGTGTTCTTAATTAGGAGAGAATCCACGTAAGGTACTAGCCTTAAAGATATATCTTTTAAGCACAAGCCTTCAAAACTCAGCCATATCATACCACCATCTTCACTGAGTTATGCTTACAAAGAGCACAGATAAAATAGTGTTTAATCAGAACTGCTGTTTCCCTTCACAAGCAAAAGATCATGAAATAGCTATCCAGCAGTATGAAAGCATTGACTTATCTCATCCTAATGTGGGTGCCTAGTTGATTCACTTTCCTGCCTTTGACTTGCTTTGACACTTAGATTTAAAAAGTACTTCTGTCCTTAGAGGCAAGTGTAGTGTATAAAAACCAGCACAGACACTTGTTGCAGAATTTGATTATCTTTGGGAACAAATCAGCTGGCCTCTTATTCACATTTTCAAGAGAAGACTGAATAACTTTAAAAGTAAAGACTTCAGAGAGACAGTGTGAAATCATGCACAGAAATAAATATACAGCTGTGGCCTGGATGATCATTAAGGGCATATAGCTTGTGAGGATGGATGGAAATAACATTCTTCATTTTAAAAGAGTCAGAGGAAAAAAACCACACAAACAATTAAGCCACACAGTGCCATGAAATATATTAGACCCTTTCTTAATACTGGATAAAATGAGACAGGCTTACAAAAGCATTGTCACTGACATACTCCAAAGGGTTCTTCAGGGCAAGTGCCCTGTCTTTCCAAGCACCAAACTTCCAGTGCAGTCTAGCAGGGAGTCTACCACATGAAGCAACTAGCAGGACTGAGACTATAGTCATCTGTCTTGTCAAAGGTTATAAAATGCTGTCAGTGGAGCATTTTCCTGTTCCCCGAATTAGGAACAGCAGAGCTGTTCTGTGGCTGAACTGGTTGGACCTTAACTTCTGTTTGTCACAGGAGTAAGGATCATTTATAACTTGTGGAAGTTCCCTACCAGGTTCTCTGCAGTGAGACTGTGGTCCTGGAGGTTCCTGCCTTGAACCACTTTGAAGCTGTTGTGCTGTTTCAGGACTCTTCATATCACTAACTCCGGAACATAAACTTCACAAAGATTTCAGGCCTGAAGGGGCCAGGGCAGGATTCCACCTGTGCAAAAGCAGCGTAAGGTTGGTATAAATGGCTCCAGGCCTATGCTACTGTATTTGGGGTGCCATTTTAGTACCTAGAGCATTCCTGAAAGTTGAGGGATAACATAAGGCAGCCTTTGTCCTCCCTAAGTATTGGACTGTGCCATCTAAATGACAATTTTGGAAGGCACAAAGGAAGATGGAATATTCATGCTGCTCCATTTGAACCTAATTTAGATGTTATTCTGAACCATGTCCTATAACACCCCCCACCCTCCACCAGTGTATAGACAGCCTGAGAACTTTAGCCTCTGCATTTGGGCTTCTCATCAAGATGTCTAAATTATCTAAATAACTTTATAGAATCAACATGTGAGCTGTGAGGAAATTTGGATCACCTGATAAAGTCCCAAAATACGGTTATGCAATTTCTGTAGCATGGATCAGCAGACCTAAACATGAAGTGCAATCATAGGGAAAGTCTTCCCAGAGACAATCTCTGGGTTAGATTTTGATCTGATTGATCTTATGCTAATATAAGTTAATTTTCAGATTAACTTAAGAAGGGTGGTTTTAATGTCTTGGTATTCCCACTCATACTTGACTATTTTCAGAACTACCCTGACTACATTTTCATTGATTACAGGGACCAAACATGAGTCTGCATATCCTTGATACTAGATGTAGAGCAGCTGTTTTTCAAGACCGCAACTCCACATTGCTATAACAGCAGCCTGAAATGAAGCTGTCCAGAACTCTCCTCTGCCATGCAGCACATGATGCTAAGTTCTTCTCCAGGAGGGGGTAGGTTCTCTTCCTCATACTGGCCCGTGGATGTTGTAAGAGAGAATATATGGAATATATGATGAGCAGCCTGCCCATCAAACTATGCTGCAATAGGTGGATTTTTAGCAGCAGGTATTCAAGCTTGCCTACGGGATGAATTTGACCATGAGTATACAGTCACAATGTGGGTTCAAGGGAGGTTTGGGTCTGAGGATGAACTGGTGCATATCTCAGTTGGTGTCCCATACATGTCATTACTATAACATAATAATATTTTGATTCAGTAGGTGTTGTTTCTGAGGGCTTCTAAATATTTGCTGAACCTTCTTCACCATCTTTTATTTCAGAAGCCTTCAGTGTTCCCAGCCTCCAGTTTATACCCAATAGGATATAAATATTGATTTTGTAAGTTTGTAAGAAAACACTGTGGTAAAAGGATTTTTGGGAGACACCGATTTCAAATTTCGCATTTGTGCCATTTCCTCCTAACTTGATACAAAAAATAATCAATCACATTCTGCATTCAGTCAGATTCTTGTAAGTGGAACTTTTCTGGGTTTATACAGATGTAACTGAGGACAGAACTGAGTTCAAGGCATTGCCATGCAAAATTAAATGATATTTGGTCATATTAGTTCAGTTGCTTCAACTTGCCCATTGGCACCTCATTCAGAGGAGAACAGATAACATACTGTCGTGGTTTAACCCCAGCCAGCGACTAAGCCCCACACAGCCACTCACTCACTCCCCCCTGGCGGGATGGGGAAGAGAATCAGAAGCGTAAAAGTGAGAAAACTCGTGGGTTGAGATAAAGACAGTTTAATAGGTAAAGCAAAAGCTGTGCATGCAAGCAAATCAAAACAAGGAATACATTCACCACTTCCCATGGGCAGGCAGGTGTTCAGCAATCTCCAGGAAAGCAGGGCTCCATCATGCATAATGGTTACTTGGGAAGACAAACACCATCACTCTGAATGTCCCCCCTTCCCTCCTCTTCCTCCAGCTTTATACGCTGAGCATGATGCCACATGGCCTGGAATATCCCTCTGGTCAGTTGGGGTCAGCTGTCCCAGCCGTGTCCCCTCCCAACTTCTTGTGCACCCCCAGCCTCCTCGCTGGTGGGGTGGGGTGAGAAGCAGAAGAGGCCTTGGCTCTGTGTGAGCACTGCTCAGCAATAGGGAAAACATCCCTGTGTTATCAACACTGTTTTCAGCACAAATCCAAACACAGCCCCTTACTAGCTACTATGAAGAAAATTAACTCTATCCCAGCCAAAACCAGCACAGAAACCTACTATAGCCTTCATGGATATTTCTAGGTGGAGGAGATCTGGGGAGAGTCAGGAGAGAAGATGGCTAAATAGGTACAATGAGTATAGTGTTCCAGTCCACCTTCAGGGCTACTCTGAGCCTTGCACAGCTCTGAGAAGATGGTAGGATTACTTTCCACATCTACAATGTCTTTTCATCCTCAGCTTTCCAAATCTGCTATTACTCTTGTGGCAGTTGTATAACTCTCATCTGTCCCATCTCAACTATGAAGAGATCATTTTTCCATCTTACACAAAGTAAATGTCAGGTTAAGTTAAACTTCTAAAAGAAGTGATTGCATTCATCACTGAATTCTGACTGTTCAGAGTATGAAAAAAGGCAGTATTGAGTACAAAAATGTAAAATCACTGTTTCTTAACTCATTTGGCCTTAAACCGAACTCTTTCCTGAAAAGTCAGTTCTTAGTGCAAAAATTTTATGAATGCCATTCTGGGAAATCCTGATTTACTCTCTGCATTATATAATTCTAACAACAGTGTCCTTTACTTTTTACAAGAAATCTAATTTGTTAAAGAGTCAACATATGGATATAAAAAGAAAAAATTGAGAATCAACCCTAATGAGCAGCACATGAGTGTCTCACCAGAGAGAAAGAATGCCTAGATTACACACAGAAGACAATAGTGAACAGAACCTTTCTGTCTCCACTGAATTCAGAAGTGCCCAGAATGGACTTGCTGACTTAGTGTTGGTCAGTGTTACCAGCTGAATTAGGAACCTACATTTGGTAGTGGGACTACTTCCCACTATCTCTTCTGGAAGTGTATTTTTAGTTTTGGATATGTAGGAAGTCCTCAGCGTCACCTTGACAACTAGCGCTAAATTGCCATTCATTTCCAAAAAGTTCTAATATGAGAAGCAATTATGGAAAATAAGGTTCTTGGCTGAGAGAAACTGATGTTATCATAAAAAAAAAGATCTGGCAAAGCAACAGTGGTAATGATATGAAAAGTAAATAAGCACAGGAGATAGTATAAAGATGCTGAGTTGGGCAGGAAATTATTTCTAATATGAACTAAGTCTTTCTTTTATAATACTCATTCCACCAAAATGGATGCATTTAAGTTGCTGTTTAGGTGCCCTTACTCATTGCTGTTTAGAGCATATTAGTTTAAATGCAGAGTTCACTTAATTCTAGCTAGGTCAGTAATTGTGCTAATGAGCAAGGTGTACCCTCAATCATTTGCTTTAAGACAAATAAATGATCATTTACAAAATAAAATGGCTTTCTTTTTGTAATTTCATAAAGGCATACAAAAAAAAAAAAAAGTGCTGATCCTGTGCAGGCAAAAGTTGAATGCCATGAAAGTTTAAATTAAAGACAAGACAGTTTCTCATGCACTATAAAATCTGTGACTGCCATGAAACAAGAACCTGCTTAATATCTATGCACTTTAATTCTCAGCAATAAAAGTTACAGAAGAAGAAAATTAATTATTTTTTGATTAACTAGTTAATTGTGTTGTTATAAATAATTTAGAGTTTCCTTTTTCCCACTGGTAATTTCTTGATACAGAAAAATTACTTTGCTACCAATTATTTATAAATAGTTTTGATTAGAGCCTTCATATTTTCAATGAGTGTTTCTACTTTGAATTGCTGTACAATGAATAATTATGAATTTAATCCTGTAGTGAGAATGTCACATGTATAAACAATTATTTAATTCACTACAAAACAGATGAGGAAGCTGGCTAGAAGTGTAATAATTCAGCTTTGTAAAATGGTTGCCCTGATCTTCTTGCCTTCCCAAATAGGGGAATGGCTGTTTGATTTTTTTTAAAAACTATATATCTTCAGGGTTTTTTTTGTAATACAACCCAAAATTAAAGAATTCTTCTTTAAATCTGCTAGCTTATAATATCATACAATCCAATTTCATCCATTCTCAAAGGGCCTGATTCAAAGCTTTGAAACTAATGCCAATCAGTTTCTTCATTATTTCATAATAAATCACAGTGTGATCAGTGAGTTCTGTGAGACACTTCTGTGTCTTCTGCATCCTCTGTAGAGAAGGTACTGGAAGTCAGTTCGATGTATAATTTGGGGCATGGCATGACAAGTTAATGCAGAGGACAAAACCACAGAAATGAAACTTGACTGATGTATGAAAAAGGTGGGAGTAGATTTAGAATGTTGTAGTTTTGTAAAAGAACTTCCATTTAATGGCAGCAATGCCAATGTGCTCACTAACTTGAATGCTGGCAGAGTATCTAACATGGCTGCCTCTTGAAAGCAGAGATAGGGAATGAGAAGGCGGCCTTCCAAAACTGTTCTGTCAGATTTCTCACTGTTTAAATGGTACATAGATCTCTGAAAGAGTATGCTATATTTATAATTGTAATAAAGGTTCTTTCAGTTTTGTAAAAAAGAAGAAAAATGTTAAATTAGGGCTTCGTCCAGTAACGCAGATCTCTCTTCTGTTTTTAGCAGTGACACATACTTTAAAGGTGCACTAGCAAACCAGCAAATTTTTATTACCTGTGTCAGTCTCCCAGCTGTAAAATATGTTTAGTAATGCAGGCAAAGCAGCAAAATGCCACATTATCAGTATCTATTTTCTGATGCTGATGATGGAAAGAAATAGGAAGAGAAATTGTGATATGCAAGCAAAAACCGAAAGAAAGTAAGTAGATGGGGACAGTAAAGTGGAAAAGGACAAGCAGTTGGAGAAAAGGATATGAAGGAAGAGAAATATGAAGCATAAGAGAACAAGAAGCAGATGGAAAACAACCTGGTAAAGAAAGTAATTTGATACAGATCCTAATTTACAGTAAAAGTATGAAGTCTCATTAAATACACAACTATAATGCAAAAGAATACACTCACAAAACTTGTTTTGGCCAGATGCCTATGTTAGCAAGTCCCATAAAACTCAGTTAAGTTATATCTCCATTTTAAGGTCAGAAGGGCTCACCTAGTCTGACTTCTATTCCATATGCAGTGCATTTCACCCAGCTTCCACTGTACTGGGCACAGTAACCGTACAGAAGGAAATACCTGACATTTTTTAAAAATCTATTTTAATAATCTACATTTTCCTCTTGGAATATCTAAACCTTCAATTTATTGAAGACAGTAAGTATAGGCTCTTCTTTTATGTGGGCAGAGATCAGTCAATGTGTTCTCAGAAGAGATGCCAAGAACTAAACTGTCTTTGAGAATTGCTACAGTTTTCACTTTAAGCTCAAACCCTTTGTAGATGTTATTTTCCTCATTTAACACAACCGCTCAGTGATAACCTGTGAATCCAATTACAATGTATTACTCAGAGGTTTTCAGTTTTCTTAATTTCTTTATAACCAACACAAATGTTCCTTTAAGAATGTGAAACACCTTTTAATTTATGAATTCATTTGAAGAGATGCCATCATTCCATTTACTACCCATGTGTTAAATTAGTACTTTTCAATTCATAGACTGCACCAATGAGCCTCAAGGACTTTTTTTCCCTCCCTGCACATAATAGGACTTCCTACATTCCTTTCTGTCCTAAATAGAAAAGTGAAGTCATTGCCAGTGTTTAGGCTCTAGGCAGTTTTTGGCCTCAAGTTTTTTTCTCACAGTTCTTTCCTCCCCCTGCTGAAGACGCAGTGATTATACCTGTGATCTGCTGACATGTTGGTGCCTGTGCATGTAGGAACCTCTCCTTCTCAGTGAGGCTCTGCCTGGGCACTGAGTACAGGAGTGTTGAAGGCTGCGTTTCTTCTCCTGCATAACCATCTGAAACAAAGGCTGTCCCATCATCCATGGATTTTTATCGTTATTTAATCCCCAGACTTCTTAAAGTCCAAAGAAGAGAATTCACTAGCGGCTAACAGTACTGTGTCCTCAGTTTACTTTGGTACATAGAGCCAAGTTTCAAGGTTTGAAAATGAACCTTCTTCCCTTGAGTTTGCTTCCTGTTTGGTAAATGTTGGTTTTACTCCTTTTGCTACTTCGGCAGCAGAAGCCAGGTAGTTGGTTTTTTTTAATAGTCTGCTTGGAAAAATCTTATGAAATTTCCCCTACAAAATGAATTTATTTTGGTTAAAATTATACAAGCCAATGAATTACTTGTCACCAGATATTCAAGTTTTGACATATTTGTGTTTATACCAGTGGCTCTGATATTCTGACTTAACATATTATAGGCCAGTTGGAGTTAAGAGTATGTTTTATTAATTGAATCCTATTCCAGTTTGGTGGATCATAATAAAAGGGAAAAATCCTTGTAGGCATCTATAAGTACAAATATATAACTCTTCTGCTTATGTTCCACTGAGGATGCTGAAGAACATTCTAAACTAGAAAGAGCAAATAGGAGGCTACAAGCCATGCAAACTAACTAGATTTTTATTAACAAAATCTTACAAGGTAAGAGGGGATCCAAGTGCTCCACTGACTTCCAAGGGGCATGCATTAAGCGTTTAACAGATATTCCATTCAGAGCATTTTCCTGTGTAAAAATGACTCTTTTGTTTGTGAAATTTTTCAACTATTAGGTGAATCTTTATAATCTGCACTCTCCAGTGCCTGAAACCTGTGTTGGGACTTGCATTCATTCTCATATCCAAAATGATGTAATGAGAAAACAGCTAATATGCTTAGCCCATTAAGGAACTAACATGGAAAGTCTTGGAACATGTATTTTTGTAATTAGCATGTTTGCTGACAAAAGCTATTTGTGTGTTGATGGCAAGCTGCATCCTTATTATATTTTATACGTAGATGAGACTGCATATAAGTACCTTTAGAGCAGACACATGTCTGATACCAAGCAACTTTCCTATCCTTTGGAAAATGCCTAAAGGGCGTGATTGAAGAAAAATTCCTTGGGTATGGATACCAACCTTTAAGGTTAAATCTGAATTACAACGATAATTTATACCGTCTTTTACAAGACTCTGTTGTGTGCCATTGCTTCTATTGCAGGGTAATGCAATGGAGCACAATGCTGCTGCTGAAGCTGAGATATCCCTTAAGTGTCTACTGTATCCATTAGGCTCTGAAAATTGCAAATGCCTGACTACATGAATTACTCTGGAACAGTTTAGCATGTGTGTGGAGTTTTCGTTATCAAAAAGCTCTGGCGATTCCACATTAGAAAGTAATATTCCATATGGCTTACTGGGAATTTAGGCACTTAAACAGATACTCAGCAGTGATATTTAATGCAGTTTATTGAACAGGTTTACAGATTAGGGACATAATTTTCAGAGATTTGTCAGTTTCTGTCTGAACACACTGATTATGTGCCTGGGAATTTGACTTTTCCCCTTGTATTTTATTTTCCTTTTTCCTCCATTTTGATAATAAAAGGTAAATGCAAAGGTAGGATTGTGCTGATGCAGTGGAAACATACTTCAGTGTAGTTTATAGACAGAACTTCTGCAAGAAATAACCTTTATGTGATCATCTTGTCTTGCTGCAGATGTTTTAGATTAAGCTCCTTGCTGCACAGTCTGCACAAAATACATGAGCAGATACGATAATATGTTGCATAGAAAATTAATATGGAATAGAAGCTGATGTGAAATTACAATGAGCAATTTAAGTGCAGACAGGGCAATATCTAGTTGTTTGCACTCAAGTGTTTATGAGCAGAATAGTAACTGAACACAACAAGGACCTGCTCCATAACCAGGTCTGCTGGGTGCCCTAAGGGTATATAAATACAAATAGCAACATATGGGATATGGATTCATTTGTACTCTACTCTCAACAGTTTTGAAACATCTTTCTTTTGATAGAAGGAAAATGACCAAACCCAGCAAGTATATGATAGTGTGCAAATCTGTCACAGCCAAGGAATAAGCAGCCATAGTCTCATCTGTTCTGTGCCTCCTCCAAAAGCAGAGGGGGAGGACCTGCCTTGGATTTGCAGCCGTGTACATACTTACTGGTCAAAGTCCTCGAGGAAGAACAGGCTGTCAGCACAGAGCATGGTAAGGAGTGTTTTTGTCCTGCAGTAAGAGGGAGACCTTATAACAACTATAACCAGTATTGTCACCACACTTGCTATCCAAGCAATACCTTTCTCCAGGAGGAGAAATATCCTTTACTGCAAAGACTTTGCAGATCACAGCTGTGCTTAATGTCATATGGTATCAATATACCTACCCACCATATAAAAGAACAGTTCTAGCTGCCCATGGATTCTCCAGTTTGTTGATGTGGCTTTCAAAAAGGTTCCCGAATGGGTGCTATCTCAACCCCCCTTCTTTCACAGCTCTGGTATAAAAGAATAGGACTATATTATCTGTGAGATCTGAGTCTGTGCTCCGCAGGGTGCTGGAGCAACCCAGCAGGACAGAATGCTTCTGATCTACTTGATGTCTTCTGACTTCAGTGCTCAGTGAGGAAGGCTATCCAACTGACAAGGCACAGTGGCACTGTTAGTGACATGACCTCTGGGCAACTGCCTATCATGTCACATCTGGGGTTTTTGTCTTGTTTTTGGCATCCAGAATTTGGCCTTCAATAATTACTCAACTCTGGTTTGGAAATTTTTTTTTTTTTTTCTTCCCCATAAGCAGATTTCCTTTTTCCTTTTCCCAAACGTGCTTTTCTTTGTTGTTTGGTGGTTTTTTTGGGTTTTTTTTTTTTGGTTTTTTTTTTTTTTAGTGCTTTTCAGTAAAATTTGGCACTTGAAGTTCATCTTTTTGAATAACTGGCAATATTTCTCTCGTTAATGAAGGTCATGGCTGAGGTTCCAGGATTAGGTATTGTTAAAAGCTCCTCTATGAAGTTCCTCATAAATCATTCCCACCAGATTTCTCTTCTAGTGTTTGCCATGCTAACATGATTTCAATTCAGGAAGAAAGACAAATGTTATTAGGGCTCAATGAAGCAAATGCAGGAAAGGATCATTTAACTTAACACTGATAAAACTGGCAGTAGGTTACATGAAATTTCTTGTCTGAGTTATGCAAATGTCCTAAGTTTCTGTATTTATGACATTTTCTTTTGAACCATAAAGTTTGATGAGTTAATTTTATGGGTAAACAGATTTTTGTTGTTTTTTCCAATTTACTGTAAGCTTCCTCAAAAGATAAATACTTTTTTTATGTATAAATTTTGCAGCCTGATTATGAACTAACAGTATTATTACATATAGGTTTTAATAACAGAGAGAGAATTTTGAAGATATCTGAACATTAAAGACAAAATATACCACTGTAACTGAATAATACTGTGGTAATTTGTAAAGCTTGATATAAGCACACACCAATAATGGGGTGGTCACCTAAGATTCATAATATAGGCAGAGAGTCTGGTAACACAGCATCTTCATTTCAGTGACTAATATCATCCAATTTCATCAGTGACTAGTCTCATCCAAAAGAGGTCTATTCTAAGATTGTCAGTGGATACTGGATCAGACTTTAAAGGGAATGCATACATAATTATATTATAAAACCCTGAGGTTCCTTTTTAATTTTTATATGAATACCTCAATGGCCAACATTATGAATTACTTTAATTGTTGGGGTTTTTTTGGGGGCGGGGGGGCAGGGGAGGAGCAACATAACAAAGTATAACTAGTGGGGGAAAAGGATTTCCATCCTGTGAAACATTTCAAAGTTTCTACATCCCTTTTAGATATGAAGTAGTGTGAAAAATTGAGATTTGGGTTTTCTGTGTCTGAAATGCAATTCTGAAAATGCTCTCAAGCTTGAAATAGGTCATTTGAGAAACTGAATGCCTTTTTTATTTTGACTCTGTTTTAAAATAAAGTATATTTCAACTTTTTATTTACTCTACTAAATCCTAGGAATTGCTCTGTGTCAAAAGAGATGTAAATATACACTTGGAATAATACTTTATAGTTCTTCATGTGATAGATCTGGCTTTATCCGTAGCAGCTAGCGCTATCTCATTCTAGTTAAGCTAACACAGAGAAACATAAAGACACTTCTCACAACAGCAAGGAGTTATTTTGGTCTTTGTGAAATATCTCATCCCGGATACAATTTTTTAGAGGAGCCATACAACAGACAATTGCCATGGCTCCTTCCCCTCATCAGACATGACACCTAATCTCCCATGAAGCAGCCTGAAAAAGGGTGTGTGTATCATGGGGCAGGATGCAGATGCTGCTCTTTCACGGAAGATTTATTCTGACAGAGCTCACTTAGAAACCTTTGAAGAAAAGCAGCTGGAAAAACAAGGCCTATGGATGAATTCTTGAATTTCTTCCAGAGACAAAGTGACCCAGACTGATAATCTGTACATTCCTACAGTGGCAGGAAAATGCATACATATGTCCCAGCCGTAATTCCCTCTCCCAGCTTTACATATTTCTTCCTTATATTCAGACTCATAGGTGATACTGTTAAACAGGCACAAACTTCTGATCTTTCCCAGAGTCTAAATATTTCCAACTACAAACCCTAGGAATGCTGCAAAAGTTATTAAAGGGGTTACTGAAGGGGTTCTGCAAATCAAAAGATTCTGAGGCTCCACTTTAATGAATTTTCAAGCTGTTATCTTCCCTCACTATTTGCACATTATCCTTTTAAATTGTCCTTCTGATTGACTGCAAAAATTCAAGTTCAGAACAGGTATTTTCAGTCTCATCCAGCCTTAGTTGTTCCCCTATTAATATCCATGCAAAGTATTAATTACTAAATTGAACTTGCAATCATTTAAAAAATGTTTTCTTTCTCTCTTTGAAAGCATTTCATTCACAGTACAATTTCATTCATTAAAAGCACTGAAGCATCTCAGGATACCTGCATTTTTTTTTTTTTCCCTCAGCCCCCAGTTGACACACTAAATCTTATGCTCTCTTCTCTCACTTTTTCCTGCTCTGTGGAGCAGTCACGTTGAGGATCCTCTGCAGCCCTCTGCGATTAAGGAAGGTGGCATGAGGAAGAAGCTGCAGAAGGAACACTTGCAACTAGCAGGAGGGAAGATTGTTTTGGGAACAGAAGAATTAATTCCAGGATGTTGTGGGTGTGTGGAAAATTAGGTCAACCTCATTTTTCAGACTATTTTAAGACCAGATAACTACTCACAAACCAGTAATGCAATAAGGCCAGAGAGTTTAGATGAGGCTTTTAGAAAAGTCATAGACATCTGGACAAGTGGAAGAGCTCACAGGATGTGTAAGCTCAACAAGGAGGAGCTCATCACAGGAGGAGCTCAACATGTTTTTTGCTGGATACATAATTATTAACTTTGTGCATTTTCTGATCCATCATAAAATCTCATTCAGCTGATTTCCAAAGCCAACCAAGTCAGGCAGTATTCTTTGCTCCTTAAACCACAAGCAAAGCCTCTCCCTGTCTCTCTCCAATGGAAATTCTTCTACAGAAAATGTTGTCTGATGTAAATCATGCCAAGGTGCCACCAGGTTGACTTGCTTGCTAGACTTTTAGTATTTCTCTGGATTTGACTTGTTCCTTATAATGGCAATTATTTTCGTTATGCAAAACCTCTGTCCTGCTTTTTCTCATTGAAATGTAGAAACATGACCACTACTGTATCTTCCTGGGTTATTTTCTCCTTTTCCTTTTTTTTTTTTTTTCTTCTTTCTTAATGCTGTCTAGATAGCCATTCAATTTTCTCTACCTCCCTCCGAAGAAGTCACTCAAAAGGGCAGGAGCACATGAGACAACTCCAGGGATAGTAAAGGATAGGTATTTTTAGTGTAAGGGAGACACAAAAAAGAATAAGTTTATTTCATTTGAGATCCATGAATGTCCTTAGCTTTGAGGCAGGCTGATGGCATGTCTGCTACCTTCAGGACAGACACTTCAAATTGCAGGGACATTCTACAGCACTTCAAGGAATTTCACCATCTGCAACTAATGCTGCAGAATGAACACTCAAACACAAGCAGCACAGCATTGCAGAACATCCAGGTGGGATGTTTAATAAACCTTCCGGATTTATGAAGTAGGGGAATTGGATTAGGAGTATGGACTATTTGCTTTAACACAACCATTCATTGGGATAAGAGAAGCAGAACTTGCTCTGTAAGTTTGTAATTGTTGAAATTAATAACTGTGGCTCATCACTCTCTGCAGTACTATACCAATTTACCGTGCTCTTTTATCTCAGTTACTTTCTGTGTGTGTCATATTTCTCTATTAAACGTCAGTAATTGTAACGCTATGGTAATAACATTGACATACTGAGTATTATATGATGGCCTATTTTACATTATTCTGCCTGCCTTATTTATATTATAATTATTAGTGTCTATATAAATGTGATTCATTGAACTAATAAGGTTTTCAGACAACTGCCATAGCTCATTGATTTTCTTCTCTTATGCAGGAATTTACCTTGCACTGGTAGTTGATTTCCCTTCACTTTTAATGCTGGCATTTGTAGAATAAAGACGCTCCACTTTAGCCCCATAGTAATGATACTTAATACCTCATTCTATCTTGATTCCATTAAACTGACAAAGCAAATGGGATGTACCAAAGTTATATTTTCTCAACTGATCTTTTGTTCAAAAATCTTTCCAAATGCAACCATCTCACCCATCCCTGCAGAAGTGATGACCAAAACATGATTTTTTGAGGTTAAGCAGTTAGCACTCTGAAATCTCATGTAGATTTTGTGTGGTTCATTAGCCATGCAGTTCTCCTCTGAGAGGAATTTGGGTAATGCCTTCTGAATGGCACAGCTGCTTAAGCCTTTCTATATCTGCAGAATTGAATGAGTTCATGTTTCATGCGCTGTTTACCCTATCTGTCCTGCGGGGACCCTAGCCTGCAATCAGTTCTGCCATAATTCGAAAGTCAGTTAAGAACGTGGTAAATGAAGATGAGACGTAATCCAGAAAAAGGCACTACTGATTATCACCTTGTCTTGTTTGGGCCTTCTGCATGTAGTGGCATTTTTGTGGCATTAGATCCTTCAAACTAGCACACCACTAACTTATAACATAAAAAAAAAAAAAAAAAAAATATACATAGTAGATCTCACGGTAATAATAAGACTGAAATAAGTAACACAAAACATTTATTTCAAAGAAATAAGTAGCTACGGAATGTAAAAACCAGTTTACTCTATTTATGTTTCCCCACCTGTGCCCTGGTCTAAGGCAACTCTGTTGTCAGCTGTTTCATAGGAGGATATCAAGACTTCTCCCTGGTGGAATGGGTTTGTTTCCAGTTGCTTTGCTTTCCAAACAACTATGATAAGAAGGATTTCACTCCATCTCTCTTGTTATTTCTGAGCATTTGTTGACAGTAAGTTGTGTACAGCACTGTGCGTTGGGAAAATAGTATGTCATATTTTGTGTTAGCCCTTTGTTCCTGGCATATATTGATTTCCTCTTTCCTAAGGTGACCTTCATACTCTGGCTGTGTTGAACATAAAGGGTATTTATTTCAAGCTCCTTCCCTGCATGCTTAGCTAAGTCCTGATGATGCTACAAGAAATTACAGAAGAACCACGATGTCACGAGATCCCAAATTGCGAGTGTCTGTGGGTCAGAGATTGCAGTGCTGCGATTCCAAGCTGAGGTAAAACAGTTTCAAAGTTTTTAGTTTTCCAGTGTCTGACTTACACTTCAGATATTGATTCCAGCTGCTGGAAACAACCGTAAACAGTGACATCACCATCTGGTGGGTAATACCTCTGTAAAATGTTTATCTTCCTGTAGTCACAAGTATTTATATGGGATAAAGGACTACATAAGGTGAGTGAGGACCAGAATCTAGAACCATCAAAGGTCTGTGTTACATTTTTGCACTTTTGTGGGTGTGATATTTTGTCATTAGTGGCACAGATTCCCTGCCCTGTTTATTGATGCAATACAGGTGCAAGTAGACTCCTTGCTGCTTCTTCTAACTAACCATGTGGGTAGAACCCACAGAGAAGATAATCTTTGCACAGACAGTGACTGTTAAACTTTACTTTAGCAGAGCTTATGCCCTGCTATAGTAATATCTAGATGCACAGCCTCATTATTAATGCAGACAGTTCTGAAAGTAGGAGCAAACAGTAAGAAAAATGGCTATCAAGGCAATTATTTTACAGATCAGGGAATAATTGTGGTATACCTAGCTGATCTATCTCTGTTTCTTTTCTGTCCACAGAACATTAATGCAGCGCTCTGAGTATCTTCTCAGTGGAAAGAAACTGGACAAAATAAGAACTTAGTCAAAGAGCAGCCATGTAGAACTGGGATCTAGGTCTGAAACACTAATTATACTCTAGGCTTAAATAATTTGCTTTTTTACTGCAACGTAGATGAGGTAGCTGGTGGATGAAAGGTTAAAGTCTAGACTAAATTCAAAGTAACACAGACCCTCTTTTTCAGGCTTTGATTCAAGAATTTGTGTTGGTGGCTGTGCAAGGATTGTACAGCCACTCCCAGACTACCTTGGAAAGGAATGGGAAAAAATATAGCTCCTCAAATGTTAGTTCCTAAGTAGGAGACTGTCACAGAACTTCAGTTAAATCAAAGAGGAGAACCAAGATTTGACTCCTTTTTGTAGTGGCCCAAAGGGATATTAGGTACACCTATCACCTGTATTAACATTACTAACAGAAGAATCTCAAAAGGTGTGGAGGAGTATTTGAAAGGTCGGTAACCATTGAGCTGGTAAAAAACACCACAGGAAATTAATCAGATTTCCAATGCTTCTTACTACCACCTGGCTAGAAAATAGGTAAGATTCTGATGGAAATGCTATCTATTCCTGGGTCTGCTGGTTCTTGAAAAAGAAGCTGTAAATTACTCAGTAGTTCAACTCAAAGTTTCTTCCAATTTTCCTGGCTGATTCAAACACAGTGGAATAAATTTATCCCTCTTGCAACTGAAGAGATTTGTTGTACTATAAAAACTGTCATGAAGCTCTCCAGCAGAGAATAAATAAACCAAATCTGTAAAAAAGCTAATGCTCCCCAAGGATCTCATTTCCCAAAATTCAAATATCTATTTATGAGTGAAGAGACTTTCTGTCATCACAGAAGTAGAACTACTCTCCTATTTTCAAAGTGCTATCTAGTTACTGTGCAACATACAGTCCACGCATGAGTAAATATCAGACTTTTGCACCTAAACCTGCCATTTCTGGTGTCCTAAAAGCTGCTGCTTTCATAGCTTCTCCACTACTGCCTATCCTGAGCTATGAATCAAGGAAGGTGCATGTTCCAGTTCTTCACAAGCTCAGATAAGGAAATCAATTTTACTTCGTGAAAGACAAAACTATTGGACTGGAAGATTAATGAACAATTCCAGTCACTTTACAGCAGCAGTCTCAGTGATTGATCCCAAACCAGACAAAAGCCTTGTACTGCATCAGAAAGCTGGGATTCTGCACAAAGAAAAAGGGAGACTGATATGTAATTTGTGCATGTCATAAAATTGCTACACAGTTCAATATAACTAGCAGTTTATGCAGGAAAGGCCCAGAAATAGAAATAACCGGTCTCTAGTGAACTGGAGAATAAAAGTAGGAATGCTTGTCCATTGCAAGGATGTTACTTGCTTCCCTTAGTCTTCCACAAGCACTAAACCAAGCCCTAAAACAACATTTGCCACATTTGAGCAAGAGAATTAAGTAGATTCTGTGATTACATCTGACAATTATTTTTGTCTAGAGCATTTTTCTGTGAAGATAAACTGTAATTATCTGCATAATTTAAAATACATTGACAATGTAATTATTTTGCGGACATTTTTGCAGTGTTGATATTGTCCTCCTGAACAAAGCGACTGTTCATTTGAATGGCTATTTTAAATTAAAAAAAATTAAAGAAATGGATGCAAAACAATAATTTAAATAAACATTTTAAATTATGCTATTGGGTTGTCAGCTTCATGTTTAAAAATGTACATTAAATCCAGATCATCAGAGAAATGCAATTAAGACATGGCTTGGAGATGTAGCATCTATAAATCATATTTCAGAAAAAACTCCCTAAGGAATAGCCTTTAATTTGCACTAGAAGCAAGCCCTAGATGTTGTTTACCAGTGCTAATTTGGTTTGTTAGTGTTTACTTGAGTCCAAAGTGTTCAGATCCAAATCCTAACTTCCCCACAATCGAGAGTATTGCTTTGTTCTCATGCTTTTTGTGTATTTGCTACATCAGTCAGTTTTTCTTTGAAGGTTCCTCCTGCTAGACTCATATTACGAAGACAGGTTTACCCTCTTTCACCTTCTTGTGAAACCAGCAAGCAAAATTTGTGGCATCATCTTGAGATACTAGCAAATGTTTAGTACATCTAGTACAGCATGCACAGAAAAACTTTGTGTAACAGAGTGTGTCTGAGAATTCCATTCTCATGTTAAAAAGATGTTATAGTTTATTATGAGTATATCATACCTTTAAGTCATAACTGGGAATGAACTTTCATTTGGGTTCCTATGAAAAATAGGTTGATTCTGTTATTTCTGTGTATTAGTCTATCATGGGTCACTTTTCTTTTTAGTGCTAAAAAGGCTGCATGGACTATTGCTAATATTTCCTGCTACTGTATTGGTGGTATGATATTTCCTCCCTTTCCATGTTTTTGCTTTCATAGGGGAAGAGCATACTGTGAATTCTGGGACAGGTGCCAGAGAGCATATGTCAAAATCCTTTTGCTTAGAACATGAGTGACCACATGGATCATATCAGAGATTTAAGTGGTTTAATCACATAGAGCCAGTGCTCTAATGCTGCTGTAGGTTGAATAAGTGGGAGGATGGCCAGGGAAGAGACTCAAGTATACCTAAGACTGAACTAGAACAGGTCTGGTACCTGGAAGGACACCTTAAGCCACATTTTTCCTGGAGCATGCTTAATATCTGCCTGACAGTTGAGGAATCAGATATAATCTAGGAAGCCACGCCTGGCTTCCTACAGGTGCCTGGCATGCTTGAGGTTCAATTTACCACAAACGATTTCTTAGCTTTGATGGCTTTAAGTAGCAATGTGTTTGAAATCTCAGTGGGCTATATGGTTTCAAAACCAAAATGCTAGAAGAAAAAAGAGAATTTGGGAGGGTTCTCATTCTACTCCTGAGTTTGTTGCTGTGTCTGAGCAATTTTAGGGCACAGCTCTATAACCTCACTGATGCTTTGCTGAAGTTAAAAGGGTTACTATTTTAAGGATTGCTTACTTGTTGAAGGGTTGCTTGTTAAACATAATCACTGATACATAGAAAGAAAAATTTTCATTAATTACATGAGAAAGCACCATTACCCATTTAAAGTTAAATATTATAGAACCCGGACTTTCTATATAGCATTTCTGGCTATGTATGAAAAATTATAAAGAATAAGAATTACTTGTTGAGTGGAACTGGTATGTGTGAGCAGTGAATTGATAACGGGCTTTTAGTCTGTCATCTCACATGAAATGTATGAGGCTAGCTTTCTTGCTGTTGGCACATAGTTACTATCCCTAGCAACTATTTCTGTCAGGACATTATATGGTAATGAATGTTGACTTAACAGTTATATTATTTATACCATATATAGCAGTGATATATAATAGCGACAGAGACTCTAGAACGGAGAAGTTAAAAATGATAGAAACCAGAAGATTATTTTAAAATGGCTTATAAAGATCAATTTAATACTGTCCTAGTTTCAGCTGGGATAGAGTTAACTGTCTTCCTAGTAGCTGGTACGGTGCTATGTTTTGAGTTCAGT
>JANHGO010002597.1:0-29495 GCA_024606505.1 Aquila spilogaster
AGTGATAGGTGGGTTGATCTGGGGCGGTCGCGTGTACTGGTATATAAGGCTTGTTACGCAGATAAAATTCGGACTTTTGGCGTTACACACTGTGAGTGAGTCCCGTTCATCCCCCACGTGCAGAGGGGTGGATCACTTGCCAGCCTAGATTTGCGGCCGTGAGCAGTGGCATACCGTAAATTTTTTTGTTTTAGTATTACAGCTCCTTTTACCTTAGGGGTGATACTTTGACTCAGCTATCAACATGGATTGTTCCCAATGGAAAGCAGTCTGATTTTGTAATATGGATGTAAGAAGAAATGAAGCAGATTGTGCTTCAAGCTGCTTCTGACATCTTTGATATCTCCTACTGGAATGTCACCAGCTTGTACTGTGTTACACACCTTCTAGAAGATGGTGTGAAGAACATGTTGGAATGTTGAAAAAATTTCCTCCGTTTGAATAACAAGAGCTGGATTCTTGAAAACCACTATTTTTTCATCAACATCTATTTCCAGTTTCAGATCTCTCTGGGAACTACACTGAACTTCATATCCAAGCTAGATAGCATGCTTACCTGAGTATCAGCAGAAAAATTTCCCTAACAGATTTTCAAACAAACTAGTATATTCACTATCTCCAACTTCTTCTATGCAGAAATATCTAATTTCTCAGAGTCTGGTCTTTTACTGTAAGTTTATATTAAAATAGGCAGCTGGGAAGCTTTTTTTAAGACTTAGGATAGGCAAAATAGAAGTTTATGGATTAAACATTTATTGCAACGTTGCCCAGAATGGGAACGCAGGTTTGGAAAGTGGCCTGCACTATTTCAGACTATGGGCTGATTTCAGTTCCATAGGAGTACTATCTAGGAAACTGACCAGCTGTGTCTTCAGGGCTTCTATGCTGGATGTTGACAAAAGCCAAACCTTCATTAAAAGAAAAGTAATAACAGCAATTGATGAGCTGTTGCCCTGGCAAAACACAATACTCCTGAGCTGCAGAGCTAAAAACTTGTGGCCACCTCCCGTGAGGCCACCTGCCAGTTCTGCCAGAAGCCTGGGTGTCCTTTCCCTCTGTAAGTCAACTTTCCTGCTGCTGCAGCTGCTCAAGTGTAGGGCTGCTACATTAGGTCCAGAGCTGACAGATGGAAACACTGGGTCCAGGCGATGCAGAAGGCATCGGGGGCAGCTCCTGGGAAGCCTACAGCATTCTGGAAAATGCCAGGACCTGAGGGAGAAAAGAAGTTCTGAATCCAGTGTTTTGGGGCCCAGTACAGATCCCTGCAATGATAACACAGATAATGACTCCTACAAGTAGCACAAGGGCAGTAAGCTATCCTATATTTTCTATACTAAAATGAGAAATCTATTTCAGTTAGAGTATTCTAAGAGAAATGCTAACAGTTGACGTAAAACCTCCAAATTACAGAAAGCTAACTGCACAGCTCCATGAATTCTCCAACAGCACCACCTCTCCTAACAAATAAAAGCCTAGTTCGCTTTGTTATATGTGGTTCACTTCTTAAGTAGCATGTGATGCTTCTTTCAAATGGAACAATAATGCTGCTTTCTACCTCCAACCATTTCAAGCATTTGTAGCAAGGCACTTATAGACAACTACATTCCCAAATGATGAACCTAGGCAAGCTGCAATATCTTTCTACACCAATAATAAAGCTGAAATTATATTGATACTATAATTGTAGATTTTTATGCTGGCATGCTGCTCCTCTAAGATGTGCAACATCATGATTGTCATTAATATACATTTTTAAGGAATACAGTTACCAGTTTTCATTGGTGAAATTATTTAAGAACACTGTTTATGTCCCACTTTTTGGTATCAGACTTTTAGCATTCAGAATATTCTCTTCAGGCCCAGATAGAAATAGGAAAAGGAGACTATGAAAGTGAGGCAGAATGAGGCTTGATTCTGACTGTTCTCTATTATTTCCTAATCTCCAGCTGAGGAATTGCATTGTGAGATTTCAGCCCACAGCCAGACCTTCCACAACCTAGTCATAGATTTTTAATAAGAAGACAGCTAAAAAAAACATAGGGAAAAGGTCGCTTAAAACAGCAAGCATAAATCCCATGTGTAAGGAAAAATATCTCCCTGAAAAAAAATGTGTTTCTATATATTACTTTTTTGGTTGAAAGTTTCCTTAAAAGGATGGAGTAGTAAAACCAAATGTCTCTGTTTATAAATACCCAAACAAGTAAAAATTATGTACACACACAAACAAAAAAAGCCAAACATTAATATTCAGGTTGGATGTTAGGAAAAATTTATTCTCAGAAAGAATGGTTAGACATTGGGACAGGCTGCCCAGAGTACTAATGGAGTCACTGTCCCTGAAGGTGCTCAACATGTAGATGAGGCACTGAGGGACATGGCTATTGGGCTTGGTGGTGATAGGCCAATGGTTGGACTAGACGATGTTAATGGTCTTTTCCAACCTCAGTGATTCTATGATTACTTGATTCTCAGTACACAGTAAAATATACATTCAATTTTATCATTGATGTAGAATGGCATAGTAGCTAGAGTAGATTCATCACTTGGAAATGTACATGAATTGAATGGAAACTGAATACATGACCTAGTTCCTCTGATTGCTGTTTGCATACTGCTTTGCCATGACGAAGTCTCTGACTCAGTGCCAGTAGATTCAGGTATGGTCACTGAACACAAGGCATTTTTCCACAAATGTTACAGCAACAACCTGCTAAGAAATTGTCCAACACTTCCCTTGTACCTGAGCTCTAGTCATGACAAATTTGGACACAATAACAGCACCTGCCTTAGAGAACTTGCCATCTGAATAGGTGAGGTTACCTGGCTGAAGGAAAGAAAGGTGAAGAAGTTTGTGCAAATTCCCACCGTAGGTCAATTCTAGAACCATGGTAAGAACCACAGCATTCCAAATACTGACTGCAGAGCTCAGTAGTTCTACCTGTAAAAGACCTCTAATCTCTGGCAGGTTTTACATCAAGCCCTAAGGATAATAGAATGTGGCTGATGACTGTGATTAGTTTTTATTGTTTCTTGTGTACTAACAGCATGCTCGGAGCAAAACACAAAATAAAGACAATGCCTGCTGTAGAGAAAGGGGAGAAAAACCTAAACGTGGCAGATAAAGAAATGAAAACATTTACAGATATCTCATGCTGGCTTAGAATCCATGCACTTACAAAAATAATAAAGTTAAATAATAAAGTTGCCTGTAGGCAATCTAAAAGGGATTTAATTATTTTTGAATTATCCATCTTGGGTGAAAAATCATTCCCAGCCAGCACCAAGAGAATTAAACTTTTTTTTTTTTTTTTGACCATACCCTGAACTATATTTTTAAGAACTTTTAAGTAGCACAGTTGTGTATCCTTGCTTTGTTTATAAAATATATGGCATAGCATCAGCTACACATTGAATTACATGTAAACACATTTGTAAATGCAACACAAAACTACAATGTATTTAATAGCAAATACAATAAACCATAACCAAACATTAATTGTCAGCAGTACTATATGGTGTTCATAGATTTTACAAAAAAATACATAGTTTTCCAATGTTTGCTTTGTTAGCATTATTGTATTTCCCTCTGCTTTACAAATGGTACATTTTCAGCATATGGAAGTTATAAAACATAGTAGGGAAAAAAATCAGAGTTTTCTTCCCTCTTTTTTTTCCCTGTAGACAAACAAACTGATGCAGTCTATTACAGTGAAAAAGAAACACACATATAAAGCCATTGCAAAACTCAATAAAAGTTCTGCTAATTCATGTAATTTAACATATACAGCAGCCACGCCCTCATCCTATGTTTTTTTTCTTTTTAAACGTATTCTCACATTTACTTCCTATGCACACTGAGGTAAATATAAGCACATGTGATGTAAGGTCTGGAAGACAGTTATCTATTTCATTAATAGCTTCCAGAACCCAGCTGCACCTTCCATCCCTGTTGCTATAGCATCCTACCCAGAGTTCTAATTCCTTGTTCAGCAGAAGAATTTGCATGTCTCTACTTGCTCTGTAGGACCAGCAAAGACACTCTCAGTGTTTCATCTATTTCACCTCTGTGCCAATTCCACTCAGCATTCTGGAGTTATGGAGTGATTTGGAACTGGGAGGGGAGGAGGAATTCTAGGCATATTATCTAGAACCTCTGAAGTACTTCCATCAGCCTTAAATCTCAACAGTATCACAGATCTTCAAAATTTTCTTTTGGAATACAATCATCTTTAAAAGGGCCATATACTAGAAATAACATGTAAACAGCTGAAAAACATCATTTTTCTTTCATGTTACATAAATCTCATTATAAGAGGTATGTCAGATATTCAGAGAATATGCAGATATTCTCAGATTAAGTTATCTTAGCATGTCCTTTGATTAGCTGTAAAAAAAAAAAAGCTTTATCATTTTCTTTAAAACAAAATAGTATTTTTAAATGGATATCTCAAGAAAATAGTAACATAATGTTTTCTTCTGTTAATCCTGATATTTTCTTAACAAAAAAAAAATGTTGTTCCTATCCTTGCCTCTAAACCATGTATTGTTAACAGTTAAGAATTACAGAATTGGAAAAAAATAATTATTCCTGGATGCATAGCTGTGTTGGAGCTGGGCCAGGAATATAGCAACATTAATCTTGTATGATGCCTCCTGAATATAATGTAGAGAATAAAAAGGTAGAAAGGTGAAAGACTATGACAAATACTTTCCAGCTTTCTGAAAAAAAGTTAAAAAAAATTAAAAATAAAAAACAATCTTTTGTGATTGGATGTGTAAATATACTTTGGTTCTTATTAAATGTGGTTAACGATTAACAGCTTAAAGTACCTGCATTAAAACTATTGATTCAAGCAAACTCTATTGCAGGAATAGCAAAATATTTTTAAATAATACATAGAGGTTTTTAAATTACCTCTATATCTCATTCTATACAATTAGATTACAATCAAATAACACAATTATATTTAATTACAGTGTCTAACTTCAGACAAGAGGAATTCAAAACTGTTAAAAGACAAATGTCCTATCTGCCTATAATAAATACTCTATTGCTAGACAGGTAAATTACCTGTCAAATATTCTCATGAAGCTTTGATGGGCACTTCTATTTTATGACAGGCTTTTTTTTTCTTTTTACTTGCATTAGAAATACTCTGGCAGAACATGAAACTACTTTAATGGTCCCTACCTTTTGCCTCAGAAAATAGTCTGGCATAAAAATTAAGTGCTCCTACTTTCTACAGGCATTCTGGAAAGGTTGTGTTCTCTCCTTCAATTGGAAAGATGACCCAAATCTATTTATTTAGTTATTGTTATGCATAGAAGGTAACCTTAGAAATATCTAAAAACAGCGATGGTTAAAAATTGCCTTTCAGCATTCTTTGACTGAAAAGTCATTTTCAACAAACTTAAACTTGCTCACAAGGTCTTTAGCTGTTAAGTCTGGAAATAAGATTATTCACACTTTTCTGGGTGACCAGCGGCACCATTCAGTAGCCTAACTCAGGCTTTTGTCATACAAACAGGAAAAACAAGCACCTTCCTCCATGAGTTCTGAGTCCCCAAAAAGCAGAGGGATCTACACCTGCTGCCGCTGCCTCCTTCAAACAGCTGGTTGCTCCAAGTGGTACAGGAAGGGGAATCCCCCATGTAAAACAGAAGCCTTTTCTAAAACTTGTAGTATTTTCAAACAATCTACATAAAGGGCAGAGCTTTAGTTTCCTGAAATGTTTAAAGATTTGCATTTGAAAGAACAATACCAGTCATGGGAAATGGGTGAGATTAATACACACCATAAAACATTAGGGTATTACTTTTTTTTGTATTTTACTTAATTCGTGATTACTTACTGTCAAAAGAATCAATGTAGCTAATGAGGTATTCTTTAATAATGATTATAATTTCCTAAGAAAGGAATGTTCTGTTCATATGTAAATGACTTTTCCGGTTAATGAATAAAGACAGTCAATCAATCAGATCTACAAAGGAATAAAATATAAGTAAGATAACTTTTTTTTTAGGCTGTCCTCTCTTTCTTAATTGTAGGAAGAAAAAAAAAGGTATGGATATTATTGTGCTATTGCCAACAGCTTTATATTTCATAAACAATTATTATGAAATGTAGACAGGTATGTTTCAAGTTGATCTGTAACCTGAATCAAAGTTCTAGTATTCATTACTTCATCAGAGTTTTATCAAGTAAATATATTCAGTTTCAAATGGAGCTGCAGATTTGCCCTCCAGCTGTCCACTCTGCACAAGATCTTTTGCTTTCGTTCAGAAGCCAGTCAGAGGTACAATAGGAGGCTCTCACTGGACTGAGGCAGAAGGCAGTCTATCATCTTTCATAAACTTCATTTCACAATAAATTCACTTATGAAGCTTTACAGTAGGTTTTACCAACAGGATGCTAAACACAAAGCTTGTGTCAAACAAACCATTTAAATCTATCTTTTAAACATGCAAGTAATGCCATTTAGAAGCAGAATTTTATTGTGTACTGTACTCAGACTCAGAAGGATGTTAGATGGCTCTGGGGAAGAGAAACCAGAACACTTTGCACTTCACTAGACCAAAGAGTTTAGTTTACAGATTAGAAAGTAGGTCACTTGAATCTCTTCCATTTATGCCCACATTACTGTAATAATAGGAATTAAAACAAAAAGCAGAAAGAAAATAAGATCAGAATAGATCAGATGCTTTATCCAGCATAATATAACACTGTATTTCTCTACATCTGACCTTTGTGTTCATGATCCAACTTTTAAATGTTGATTTAATTTAAAAAAAATAAATCACCTTATAGTCTCAGACTGAACACAATATGCTGTTCATTCAAAAGTTTTTCCATTAATATTGAACTCGTCATCACTGCATGTAACCATTTCATTGACACTAACAAATCACTGAATTTTTTTTTAAATCTGAACAAGATTGTCATATTCCCATTTAGAACTCACCTAACTAAAACAGTGAGGATGACACTCTGAAAAGCACAAGCAATATTCTCCATATGAATCTCTGAACTCTGCATGTGCAGTTCATCAAGTGCATATGGGACACACCTTATTTTCTGCGATAAACCATGAGTCATAACCGTATGCCTTCCATAGGCTTTGTGCTTTCCAGAACTTCACAAGCTATTTTTCTTATGACTAATATATCAAATGCATCCTGGATGCATCCAGTTTACCCTGCACTGTGCTATTACATACAACTACTTTTGTGCAGAAATGTCATGATTTCATTGAATTCTTCTGAGCAGAGTTTTCAAGCCAAAAAAAGGAGAAAAAGGAGACATTTTGATGGAAACCTGAGATACAGGCAACTCCAGATGCAGTAAAATAAATCGGTCTATAGGTAACAGAGAGAAGAAGCATGACACTTGAATGGATTTGCCCTAATCACAAAGAGATGCTGTTGTACAGCCAGGAATCATCCATACTCAGCTATCCTGTTCCAGTCTCAGTTGCAGCCACATTCATGACCGCATTTCTTAGACATCTCAGCAAGATAGTCTTGCCTAAGTGAAATCAAGGTACACACGTGGAACACTTCAGTTTCACTTGATATGAACTGTGCTATTAGAAATTATTCATGCTATTATAAATTATTCTTGGGAAATGCTTCTTGTTTCACACAGTACAGTTTCACACAGTACAGTATCATTACAGGATATGCCCTGTAATCTGAGAGCTATAACTAGTACAGCATGTCTTTCGGAAATTGTAATGACACACTGCTAATTAGCAGTACCAGCTACAGTCACACTTCCCTGCAAAGCATTTCTGGGGAGGGAATGAGTAATGATATTACTATTTATTAATTGCAGAATTCAGGCTTTGCCTTCTGGCTACTAGTTACTACTTTTATTTATCTACATTAAACAATGGAGAACAATGGAGAAAATACAAGAAATGAATAGGAGCCAGCAACAGTGTTCAGCTGCTATCAGAAAATGAAGAGATTTTAAAGCTAGCATGTCTTACCAAACATTTTCAGACACAAAATGCTGCTCCAATATTAAAAATAATACCTAGGTGCATTTGTAGCTATATTCATTCCACTCATCTCTACTGAAGTATCTATCTCTTAGAATCTATTCAATGACTCATTTGTTACACACAACTCAGAATCAAAGATTTAGATGCCTGCAGGCACCATCTTTCTTAAACCATTGAAAAATGAGGTCCTGGATGACAACATTTACCTTGAATTAGAATAGAGTATCACATAAATTTCAAAATTCAAATAATAATTCCTACTGTGTTTAGAACAACAAGGGAAAATTAGAAGCTTTCTTCTGAGGAACAAACTTCTGAGTGAACATCTCATAAGCGGACCAGTCAATTCTTTTTTTGTCTTTTTTTTTTCTTTTTAATTTTTGTTAGTTTGTTCCTTTCTTACCAAACTATCTTTACCTCAACCCTGGAGCTCCTGCAACGTTACCTTTTCCAGTTCTCTCTCTACCCCACTAGGGGTATGAGCGAGTAGTTGCTCAGAGCTGAGTCACGTGATGCACTGACCACAACAGCTTTAAGGCAAGAAGGTACTGTGAAAGCAGAACAACCTCAGCAGCTCTCAGACTCAAGAGGACACTGGTGCCACACAGTGCACTTCTCAAACAGGAACAACAGACAGACCTGATGGGCAGCCTTCACCAAAACACATTATACCTGTGATCTAGTCCTCAGTTTCCACTCACTGAGACCCACTCAGAATCTCTTCTCACAGATCTCACAGCACAGCTCTTATCAGACTTGTTGCAATCTTGTCAGGTCATTCTGACTTCTGTAATAGAATGTTATATGTTATGGGAGCATTAAAGATCTCAGTATGTGGAAAAAAAAATCTCTTTCTTTTTTTTTTTTTTTTAATTGAGTATCAAATTCCTGGAACAGTTACCTAAAATTCCAGTATTGTGCATTTTCAGAAGTCTAATTTGGAGGCATACTGTATTATTATGAATAATTCACATAGTCCAGTTTACTTCACAAACGTAGCTTGCTTTCTTCAGAAACGTAACTTTTTCTTCTATTAGAGCAATTAGAGGAAGACAAGAGAGAAAGAAGAGGATAGATAAAATATTATGTGATTTTTTTGATAATAATCGATCTGCTGGAACTAACAGAGCTCTGCAGAGAAGGACCTGGGTGTCCTGGTGGACAACAGGTTGACCCTGAGCCACTGCTGTGCCCTTGTGTCCATGAGTGCCAATGGTATCCTTCTAGAGAGAGTCCAGTGGAGGGCCACGAATATCTCCCACATGAGGAAATGAGAGATCTGGGACTGTTCAGCCTCAAGAAAAGAAGACTGAGAGGTGATTTCATCAATGTTTGTAAATATCTGAAGTTCAGGAGTCAAGTTGATATGGTCAGGCTCTTTTCAGTGGTGTGCAGCAACAGGGCACAAACTGGAACAGAGGAAGTTCCGTATGGACATGAGGAAGTACTTCTTTACTGTACGGGTGACAGAGCACTGGAACAGGCTGCCCAGAGAGGTGGTGGACTCTCCTTTGGAGTTATTCAAGACCCGCCTGAGCACCTTCCTTTGCAACCTGCAACCTGTAGGGAACCTGCTTTAGCAGGAGGGTTGGATTCAATGATCTCTAAAGGTCCCTTCCAACCCCTACGATTCTGTGACTGTTTCTGTAAAAAAAATAAATATTTTTTAAATCAATCACTGCTATTTCTTCAATATCTTTCCTGCATTTATCCCTTACTTAAATTCTGCACATAAGTGAAATCCAGATGCTTTCCACTTTTGATTCTGGGTGTAATGAGAGGCAAACTTCAGGTTTTCTGGATCTAAAACAATGACTCAGACATCATGTTAAATGAATGTAACATAACCAGTCCAGCTATATTTAGAAAGTTATTAGACTGCTTCCTCTCCAATATTGACACATGCACACACAAATTATTTTTTATTTAATAGCCAGCAAAATTAGAAGTTTATAAATCAAGTTTATTACATATTTCTGTAGCCTCAAGCTGATGAGCACAAATTAAATTTTACATTAACCTGCTTGAGTAGCTAGCACACAATTAAGATCTTGAAGAATTAGGCTGCTGGTAATAACAATATGTGAGAATTTGATCTAAATCTTGGGATTTAACAGCAGTCTGTAAATGAGTTTTTATGCAGTCTATCACTGCTAGAAAAGAGTGTAATATAATAATACCGGACCAGGAGGAAAAATGAGTGAAGCAAAGGAAAAAATTCTGTGTTTTCCCTTCTTGTTTGCTGATGCAGTTTCTGACGCGGTAGTGAAATAACAAACTATCTGCTTTGTTTCACAAAGAAAAAAAAAATCAAAAAACCATAAAGAGCCCTACAAATTTTAAGAATATCATAAACAGTTTTGCAGATCTATGTCTGCTAACAGTCTAAAAAGACTAAACAAGGAAATCATTATTGCAGCTGAGATTTTCTTATGATCCAGCACTAAAATATTCACAGATGAATACTTAAAGACAGACAAACATTACTTGCCAGAGAGAATGAACATACGAATTCAATGCACCTCTCTATTTTTTAAGTTTTCTTTTTAGCTGAAGGCAAAGATTTTTCAGATTTTACAAGTAAGAATGGGATGTTAGAATTTTAAGTAGATAAATAACTGTCTGTAAAGTTATAAATAAATATGTGAATATTTTTTAATAGATGCACACACCTTGATCTTATCAAAGTACATTATTCCTCGTTGTCAGGTTAACTCACCAATACAGTATAAAAAAAAAATGTAGTTAGCTCCTAAATATATCCTTGTTCTGGAATTTTTACTTTCCAACTGTAGCACAATTGTAAGTCTCTGATTGACACATTGATTTATTCCCAGCAAGGGTCCTGTAATTAATGTGACCTTTTGATAAGGTGGGAGATATGGGGTGAGACAAGTGCTCTCATGAGAGCTATTAGCAACTTCTGAGCAATTGCTAATGGTAGAGAGTTATCTTTTTTAAATACAGTTTGGAAGATAATTGACAAACCACGATAATGAGTATGTATAGGGAAGGAAGAAGAGCATGAAAGAGGTGCAAGGACTGTTAATTACCCAAAAAGAGGCAAGTTTTCGGTGTTGGGTAAACTGTGCATTTTGGGCTATGGTCTCAGGAATGCATTTAATAATGTCAATAACATCTAAGAAAGAAATCATGGGTCTACATGGGTCATACAATAAAGCAGGCAAAAATCTTCATCCATCTTAAGAAGCCTTAACTCTGCCTTTACACGGCACAACAGGTGGTCTTATTTCTTCTTGTCAGATGGTATTTGTACCGAGGGAGTTTTCTCATTTCCCTTCCCATCTGGTTCTGCACACAGAGATACAACATAATACCACGATGACAAAGTTCTACAAATTATATTTGAAGATTAGTTCCATAATGGAGAAACGAACCTGTTTTTTCATAATCAAGATCCAGTAACACACTCATGACCACCAAACCACAAGGATTTGCTCTATAATTTTTTTAAAACATGAAATAAGATTAAGCTGACCAAGTTAGTAAACAAAAGCTGCATGAATGAATGTTACTTGGCAGCCAAAATGATTAGGAAGAAAATAGAAACCTAAATATTAGGTTTATAAATACATATATTGCATGTATAAATAAATCTAAGACCAGTGTTGTTTACAGTTACCATAAATATATACATCTCAACTGTAATATTTTTCATTATAGACACATACATCAATTTGTGTAATAATGTAAGAAATGCAAACAAATGGAGAAAACTGTGAGGAGACTCCTTCCAAATCTAAGGGAAACCGTAATCTGTGACTATAGGCAGGACAAATTTGATCACCTGAACAGAAAACCAAAAAATTCCACCTTTGTGTATGAGGGATTTTTGAATATTCAGACTGTCTACACACTGATTTTTTTCTCATTTACAAGTTAACGTCTAGCTCCAAAGCAAATTTTTTGACAAATCTTGTCTTCTTAGTTTAACACATATGGCCATAAAATTTTGGGGACTGAAGGAACAGAAGTATTCAGTATTTCTCCAACATAACTTTGACAGTAATGGTAGAGAGTTAGTAGCAAGTAGCAATACATAATACATCGGGAGCTGATATACATCGGGGGCAAGGTTATTCTGAGCAGTGAGTCTGTATGGAGTTGCATGCAAAGATCAGGATGCAGTGTAGGAAGTGCAGCAGCAGATAACGTTTACGTCACTAGGCAGAAGAAAGTATGCAATAATTTCATTACCTGTGAAGAGTGGATGCTGATGGCAAACAAGTAGCTTTTTGGAACTCTGAATTTCTCAAATAATTTACAACAATAATACTCCATGTCACCTCAGGATCTCTGAATACTATCTCCATTTTGAAATGATTTGCAGATGGCACTGAATTGCTATCATTTTAGAAAATTAAAATTGAAGGCATTCTCGTAATTTAAAAGCAGCTGTACAAAAACCATTGGTATTTCTCATTATTTCACTCTTCCATCTTTTAGGGTATTTCAGACCTTGTGCATTGTTTCTAAATATTTACATATGTTTTAACACTTTTTGCTTTTTCCTAAATGTATTTCAACTGCACAAATGTTAGGGAAACAAGAAGGTCAGAGATGATGGTCACCATGCAATTACTGATTTTCAAAAAATCTCAAACGGAGCCTTTCACATTCTTCTAACAGGAAACATTAATAATCTTGTTGCCACGCTTCCCCTTCCCTCCAAATCTCCTTTTCTTATACAGCAAGGGTAAGGCACCAGCCACCAATGTTATTGGAAACTGGCTGTTGCAATTGCAGCCCCCTGGATCGTGTATTTAGCAACTAAGGAGTCAGATTGCACCCAGAAGGCTAAGTTAAAGGAAGTTAATAACAAGCAATAGATTGAGGAGAACTGCCAAGAGTGGGGGATTCTGCTAATGGGACATGAATCAAAGACATGACTGAATCTAAATTCCTGTGCCAGAAACACCAGATAGTACAAGGGAGCTCTAGCTGCTTGCACTCAGGTGGGCACCTGGGGAGAGCCTGGTAAAGGGAGAGTACAATGCCGCTGGCAACCATGAGCAGGTGGAGAAACAGCCCTGTCTGCACCCAGGGGAGAGGAGGAGGAGTGCAGAAGGGGCTCCAGGCACTTCTGGAGCAGAGATCCCTGGCAGCCCTGGGCAGGAGCAGCTGCACTCCAGAGGCCGGGAGAACCCTATGCTAGTTGCCTGCGACAGGAAACTTTTCTGTCTTTTTTCCTATGGAGAAGAGGGAGTGGCTGGGTAAAAACCTGGTAGCCAACAAAGGTCAACCCATCACAGGAATTAACTAAAACTACACATAAAACATGCATGAATAAGTAATTACATGTAACTATTTTTAGTTATTTTGCTCCTTTTATTAGCTTGGATGACTTAATTACTGCACCTGCTCTTTTGTGGAAAATGTCTTTGATTCACATTTCATTTAGCACAAACAACCCCCTATGGAGTTCCTTTTTCCTTCTTGTTTCTCTGGGATGCATATCAGGGTGATGCAGGTAACTCATCTCCAAGTAGACCTCAAGTGCGCCCTGCACAGGTGTTGTGTCTACAGAGTGAAAAATAAATAAATAAATAAATAAATAAAAAGAAAAAGGATGGTAAAACAAAGTTAGTTTCAGAACCTGAAATAGTCTAACTGTGTCACTGGTGCTCATTAGTACTGCTGAGAAGTGCCGTGCCAGCGCAGCCACTTTGCTGTCGGCGTTCATATGCTGCTGCAGTGTGCCACACTGATGCTTCAGCCTGCTTGGAGCTAGCTGGGGACGGTTTGTGCTTTGCTCTACTGCACAGTGTAGATGTACCCTCAGGGTCCAGTGCTGCTTATTCACGTTTCCTAATAAGTGCTAACCCACTAATAACAGCTCTGGCAATTGTTATGGAGCAAGCGGTGCACATCCATTCTGCATATGTTTCCTCGCAGTTTACCCCCATGGCATTCTTAGCTGTATCAAAATCTATCCCTTAGCCATCCAAAACAGAGTAACAGAACATATGGGAAAACAGGGAAAGCTAAAGGGTAGTAAGATTTTCCCTTCCATTTGTTTTCTTCCTTCTTAACTGTTTCTTCTCCCTTAAACATTTGCTTGCAAAACTGTATTGTATTATACTTGGGTGAGGAATTTCACCAATAAAAACATCCCCCTGAACACTGAACAAGGTGGAAATACATGACAACAGAACAGAGAAGTTTAAAAAACAAAAGAAAAGAAACAAAAACCCCTACAAAGTCAACCCCATGACCCTTAACTCAATTCTTGCTACCAGAATCCGATGCAATTATACTATCATGCTAGTAACACTGTCATTAGTAGTGAGGAAACTGTTCTATTTAAGTATCATCAGACATACACTACAAATGTATAAGAGCCTTAAGAGATGAATGATATTAGTGACCTAATCTGCAACACAATTAAAAAGTACTCTCTCACTAGCAAAGGGATACTCACTTTTTTTATTATTTTTTTGAAAAGAAAATTTTTTTGAAAGAAAAAAATAACTTTAGAATAGTCAGTATTTAGCCACAAACGTTAAGCATTAAAACTTCATGGAAAAGAGAAAATATTTCTATCACAGATGGTGTAACCCAAATGCAAGGAAGGTAGGACATGGGAGGAGATTATCTGCACTGTTCATATCTTGCACCCAAGAACATCAACATCTCCCTAAAAAACATACATGTATTCCTAAGAGGCCTTCAGACACTAAAATTGAGAGGAAAGCATGAAGGAAGACCAAGTAGAAAAAAATACCATCTGATAATTGCTAGTCACTTACAGAATACATACAAATATGAAACGAATGGAGAAAGCAATGGGCCCCTAGAATTATATAAGACATCACTGAAAGTTTATTGCATATTTTTCCTATTAATAATGGTTAACATATCCATTCCTACAACAAAGCAGCCACTTATATTGTTATTGCACAAAGAGAAATAGGGAAAAATAAAGGAGACCATAGAAGAAAGTAACAGACTTAAAGTTTAAGGTAAAAAGAGAATAAACTGTCTGACAGACTATGATCACAGAAGGAAAAAAAATCAAAAACAACAACAAAAAAAAAAGCAACAAAAATAGATGTATGAAATCTAGCTCTGATTACGGTTAAGGGCTATAACTCTATAGAGAGCACCTGAGCAGCCTGTCTTTCCAAGTCTGTGAAGCACTGTCTACAGAGCTTCAGTCTACAGCATTAGGAAACTTCCCTGGGAGGACTGGTACCTCGCAGCACATAAAGATCCCTAGAAGGAAAATGTAGGGTTTGAAAGAAGACAGAGGAAGTTGTTTGAATGCATTGCTTTATGAGCAAGGAACATCCAGAGCCTCCTGACACATCTACACACATGAACTTTTCACAGAAGCATCAAGAGAAAAACCTTTAACTGTTACTCACTTCAGGAAAACTTATCTGGGGCTCATTTTGAAGGGTTTTCAAAGTATCTCACTTCGATAGATTTCACAATGCAGACATTTAAGCTTTATCTTTTCTACCCCCCTAGCAATCACTTATTTGAAAAGACACTTAGGTGTGTTGCTCTCCTTCCCAATCCTTTCTGATTGTTCAGAATCTCAAAAACATTCTGACTTCACTTATTCCAGTGAACATATAAGAAGAGTATAAGAAGAAAAGAGTGCTATGTTGTCAGGTTGAGCCTGATATCTTGAATAGGAAGGAAAATATCTCAGTGTCTCTCAGAGAGATGGCACTGCTCTTCCCAGATCTGATCACCTCATGAGTTGAAGGAGACAGTACTAAGTTAAAATTGTTAATAATACAGAATTTTCTCTGGAACATAAGCAGTCTCAGGCAAACTCCACTTCCTGAGGATCTCAATAAACACTTTCCTGACAAGCCTGGAAAGTCACTAGGACAAATAACCCTTCCTATTTAAGATAGAAAGATATCAAAGCATTTTACCATATAGTAACTCCAGCCGTCTGTAGTGATAGTAAGACATTTTTAACAAGCATTGAGAGGCAGGCTTAGTAGGCCAGGCTTAATAATGTGACGTATCATTAGGAATAGTTAAGGTTATATTACAGTATTCCTCTTCCTAGGATTCTTATGACCCACTAATTACATTCTCACTTGAATGAATATTAATAATTTCTATATTTTATCACATTCCTATATAATACTGTGTTCTGACTCATTAACAAGTACTGTATTAGCTCTTGATACAGGACTGTACAATTACTCCAGCTTAGAAAAAAAAAAGTCTACAAAACAGAATTTGACTAAAAAGGAACTAGAGACAGTAGCGGATTGCAGATCAAGTAGTTAGAAATTCTAGGATTAAAGTGATAAGTAATTAACTCATGATCCAGGAACATAAAAGCAAATACATGTAAAGAAATTTGGCTTACTTGCATCCTCCCACATTGCTAAAGAAGAAACAACGAGGAATACGTGCAGAGACAGCAGCCTATTGGGTCTATTGGCAAAACACTGTGCTATGCCCACATTAATACTGCTTTGGACCAGAAACACAGTATCTATTGCAGCATGTGGACATACTGCCTCAGATCTCTGCTGCTTGAAGATTTCTACCCACAAATGCTCATCAGTCTTGCTTTAAACTTTGTTAGAAACATTTGTGAGCTTGCCTTGGACAAGTCACTGAAGCACGGTAACAACAGCCCTCAAGACGCTGCAGCAGTTCACTTTTGGCAAACTCAGCCTAGTTGCTGCTGCATTCTTGTAACAACTTCTCTGCAACATCTGAAGCTCTGCTATTTTCTGCAGTCTCCCATACTCTATTGTGAAGCTGCAGGATTGCAGCTCCTCACCATAACTCCTCCCAGAACCCATCAGGCTCTGTGAAAGCCAATTGTTCCCAGAGATCCCCTGCTGCTCCCTCAGAACTGAACACTCCTTCCACTTACCTGGATTCCCCTGACTCAACCACTCCTCCTTTAATGGAAAAGCAGTTTTCTGAGAACAAATAGGTACAAGCCATCATACCACAATATATGAAATACTGCAAGTATTATCCATATCAGAGACAAATCGTCAGGACCCCAAAGGAATATTGCCCATGAAATTTTAGTGACAGATTAGCAAAAGAGTGAAAGGGAAAGAAGTAATCAGTGCCAAGTGGAAAGAGGGGGAGAAAGAATAGTCTAATATCTCACCTTATCCCTAGACGTTGATGATGACTGTGAAAGAAGAGGACAGATGAATGACAGCAGTGTACTAAAAAGCTGCTGGTCTCTCTGAGAACTAAGTGCTTAGATATTGCCTCACTCTGGCAATTCTCATTTCTAATCAGCCAATGTTTCCAGCCCTTATTATCTATTCATTACACTTGTTAGTAAGTGATCTGGGGCTTTTTCTTGGGTTCTCACACTCAAAAGACCTTCCCATAAAGCCACTTCTCAGTCCTCATTCAAATTTCTCCATGAAAGCTTTCCTTGTTGTAAAGCTTATGAAAACACTAGTAATGGCTAAACAGGTGGTGGCTGTACCTCTAAATGTTTATGTGGACAAATACTCTCTTTGTACTTCCTTGTGTTTCTTGGTCTCTTTGTCTGGGCATTAGTTTAAAAGACCAGAAACTCTCTTGGCAAGCACAATCTTTTAGACAGTTTGCATATTGCCTAGCACAGTGGGCCTACAATCTCCAGGCAAGAAAGGCAAGGCAATTCAGCGAGACAAACAGCTAACATCCTTAGTACAACCGTAGTATGCCAAGCCTCTTTAGCCTCAATTACACTTACTCAGGCTACAGTAGGTGGATATAATGAGGTGGTTGTCAACCATCGCATGTCATCATTCTACGGTTTGTTTGTAAGCTACATCTTTCTAGAAATGTACCGATTTTTTTTTCTATTTCTTTTTTTTTTTTTCATTTGAAACAATCTTAAAACTTTTTTGATTGGTAGACCTGAATTGCTTACTACTTGGCATACTATAATTAAGTGAAATAATTTATCCTCCCTTCCCAGACTGTGCTCCTTCTCCAGTTAGATACTAAATGAATACATCTCATAAGATTCTTTTTTTTTCTACTTGGGATTGCACACTAAGATTAGAAATAAGTAGTAAGATTTACCCAAATATTTAGCTGGAAATATCAATTTACCAGTGTGATAACTGCTATATCTTTTACAGCAGACTTCCAGCTGGCACAGTCTGATGGGCTTGTTGTCAGCTGAGGATCTAGGGCCCATTGTTTTATTTTGATTTTCTTCCACAGTGTCACTAGCTGCATAGAACAAGGAGGGTATTAAAACAAAATTTCAGCCCTGCATACTTAAGTAGATTTTCCTTTGTTTAACTTAAACGGAAGATTGGTACTGACTCTCATCCTTTTAAACTCTTTAGTGAATTTGGGGACATAGCAATTCCAAGCAATAAAGATTAAAAAAATATATAAATGAAAACAATATCACAACATTAGATCTTTAGGTATTAAGTTAAAGTAATTAGTCTCCAACTCATAGTGACTATAATATCACCACGCAGCTCTGCTACAATGGTTTAATTAAACAAAATACCCACTAGATTTGAAGTCTTAATAAAGATGAAAAAGATCAAGGCCACAAAGTTTGAAAACTGAAAGAATAGAATAAAACACAAGTGGACAGTTGTTCAAGTCTAAAAAATGGCACAGAAGAAATAAGTGACCAATTTTCCGCATCAGTAAATTGTGAATCATGTAAGAGTAGCTGTCTTTGAAGAGATGAATGCAATTTATGACCTTACCTTGCTTCCACAGAAGGGCTTCACCGCACTTGTTACCATATGATGAAACTTCTAATTAAAATATAACAAACCAAAAACCACCAATAGCAGCAACGGAAGTGAAAGAACAAAATTACAACTTCAGTTATTTCCTTGCTTCTTGTGGTGCAGTGTGTTGCCAACACTTTCCAGTTTTGCAAACACCACAGTCCTTCTACTGGCTTTGCTGAGAAGAGATAAAAAAGCAAATCTTTAAAATAAATATTTCATCCCAATCTGGCTAGGGCATAAGGTAATTTGAGACTTCTTAGGTTATGACAGTAGAAAACACAGGAAGCAATGTCACACAAGTTGGAACTGAAAGTTTACTTTAAGTATATTGATCAAAGAGTTATATCAGCTAGAGGGCACAGCCTATTATCTTTTATAGTCTGTTTTGTTTGTTTGTTCTTTTAATAGCAACTGGATAAAAATCCCACTCACAAGCTCCCATATGTTCAGCTGGAGCAGAGAAATATGCTGCACATATACCTATTTCTGAAAATGAGACTTTTATTCTCCACATAATTTTTACCTTACCCAACTGTTTTGAGACCTTGCAGTCTACAGTGATATTTCTGTCACAGTCATACAGAACTGTGTCTGTGACCATAGAGAATAATATTCACAAATATTTAAATGCCAAAAACTATAAATGTGACCTGACATTAATTCCCAGACTACACGCACTGAGAATTCTCTCCATGTGGTCAAGATTTTATTACTAACATCAGCTATTTGCAGGATTTACTGGTACAGTTTGAGGAAACCTAACATTGTCCTGAAAAATTCTAATTAAAAAAAAAAAGAAATTCTGTTCTAAAATCTCAGTTCATATCAAATGGCCCATTCCTATATACTACAAATGCTAACATGTACCGCAATCATACTCATTCAATACACTGATCATTTTTACTCTTAAATAAACATGTATTTTTTTTTATTATTTAAATCAGTGGTGCAATGTAACTTCATGCATCATCACACTAAATATGACCATCATTATCATAGAATGGTTTGGTTTGGAAGGGACTTTTAAGATCACCTAGTTCCAACCCCCTACACCTCCCAGTAGACCAGGTTGCTCAAAGCACCATCCAGCCTCGAGGATATTATTTACATCCTAATATCATTTCTTTACAAACCTTTATTACATTTGGAGGGAGATTCTGTAACTATATCTTCAAGTCACTACAACAAAGTGAGTGTCTATGCAGCTGTGAATATCTATTCAGGTAGAATTTAGCTTTATTTCTAGAAAATACACAAGTCAATTGTATATTTTGTATGTTCTTGTATGGGCCAGTAAGAAAAAAAAAAATACAGAAGTTGAGATGGAAATGTCAGAAAATATCTGAAGGAATTTCTCTGTAGAAAAGAGCACAAAAAATAAGTCACTACACAGATTCCTTAAAGGATGCAATTCATCTCTTTACCATCTGGACTTCACATACAGTAATGTTTTTTGGTTTTTTTTTTGGATAACCTTTTTTAAAAAAAATATATATATACTTCAGCACTTATACAAACCCAGCTCAAAAAGCATTCCTTTGCTATGCATCAATCTAAAGAATTACTTCTTGTTTGTAAACAGATTTTAAAATCTCACTGTCTAACCCATACATGAGATGGTCTCAGCCACTGAGATGTTACTCTTAGGAAAAATTGATGGGTTCTTTGGTTGCTCTAAGAATATGCATAGTAATAAGACCTCAGCTAACGACAGCTACATGTTGTGCCATAAAAGGAACGCTTATTGCAAAAAAATGAGCAGTGCAGATGCTCTGTGTCCGTTGTTGTTGTCTGGGAAACGATTTTTCAGTATGCTGTCTTTTTTCCACCCATAGATGTTCATTCTTCACTTTTCTAGAACTTTTTACCTTTAGGCTACATTTCCGTAATAGTTTAGAAGGGGAGCAGCTTGAGGAACGGTGTATATTAATACAAGTTATTGAGAAAATACATTCACATCAGACTCTTCATAATACTCAGTCAGACAGTACTCATTACTATTAGTTGCTTCCCATATAGTTCAATAAGTACTTGAATAATTCTGTCTTCCCAAAATCACAAGAATTATAAGTATCTAGGTACAGTAAATTTTCCTTTTGTTTTACATGAAATTTAAGGTAATCATTTATGTAACAGTGATAAGCAGCTGGGCAACAATTCATAATTTTTAAGTAGTAAAAGAAGTCAGTACTGTGTAGAGTACAGTTCTGCATGCTGATGAATACTTCTTCAAAAGATTTATCAATTAGTAAGATGGCAAAGGCAATATATCAGTTATCAAAAATATCTGTAATCTAATCTGCTGCTTTGCATTATTAAACATTCTCTGACACAATATATATCTTAAATCCCTTTTTTATTCTGTGTCTATTAATCTGCTGATGTAGAACACAACTGCCAATGGCATAGCAAAACATTGCTGAGATTAAGATTTAAATGAAAATCAATGTTCCAGTTGGCTTAAAATTGAACCTCTCTGACTTGCTGAAAGGTAAGACTAAAAATGCAGTCTACGGTCCTATTTCACACACAAAAAAAGAAATGTGATTTTTTTTTTAAGCTCATTTCAGAGGAAACAGTAATGAATTTTAAAAATAAAAAATAAACAAATAAATATATAAAGGGGAAAAAGTGCATGAAAAATGGTTTCAGTTTTACTGAAATAGATTAGAACATCTCTAGGTCAAGCATCACTCGCATTAGCACTACCTGACAAGCTACTCCTGCTGAAACTAACTTTGCATGCATAATTAATTATTCAGGCCCCATTTTTTTTCTTCTCTTACAGAATCTTATTTGGATGCTAAATTGAAGAACTTATTCATGTGTCCTGGTTCACATCTGGGGAAACATTATAAACTTGCAGGTTATATTAATTAACTAAAAATCTTATAAACCTCTGTGACTGTCACTCTCATTTTGGCTTGTCTTACATGACACTTCTTCTTCCTCTTGAATGTAGAAATATAAAATCTTTTTTAGATAAGAACTTTGTTTTCTATGGATGAAAATCCAGCAATAAATCTGAGGTGCAGATGGCCCACCTCAAAATTCTGCTGAAGTTTCCCTGCAATAGCTTTAGATGTAGAGGACCTCAGTTAAGGAGTCCCTGGTTTACTTTGCATGTTAACATGGTGCTTAAGTTCTCTACGATTCCGTATGAGGCTTCTTCCTCTATCTTGTCCCCGTACATTTAAAGTAAAAAAGTAATAATCATATTCTCATCAGATTAAGATGTCATTTATCTTCAATTGAAGCGACACCAAGACAACATCCACCAGCACTAATTGGAGTGTACACTTATTTAGGAATACTCATTACTGACAAAAATGATGAATCAGCTCAGTGGCACTAATTTTAATACTGCTAAAATTCCCTCTCTTCTCATTTTCTTTTGATCACCTTGTGTCCAGGGACAAACAGTAATAGGAAATATACTCTACAAATGCACACTGCAAGCAGAAAAAGTTTAGGCCCACTGGAGACAATGCTAGAATTAAACAGCTTACTGTAAGGGTATATCATCAATCTGTAGCATGTTACCTCTATGAGCAGCCTGTGGGATAAAAGGAGTCCAGTTTATTATACATGTGTGGATGAGGAAAATGCTACCAGACAGTAGAAAACTTGCATGTTTTGTTACTGTCTTTAACATTCAGATGTAAAAATCTGATTTTAAAATCCTGTCCCTTTTTTTTTTTTTTTTTTAATGCCAATTCTAGGCCTGCCTAAGGCATTACTTTGAAGCTATGCAAAACATATACAGAACTGCAGAAGTGCACAGGACACAGTTACTTCAGATCCCCAAACAAAGCCTAGCTCTTACTGCTGACTGCATCCCTCCACTACAGCATTCCCACCCTCCTCTATGTGGGCTGAGACCCAGGTGAACTACCCTGAGCAATAATGTTTTCAGATGGAATACAACTGTATCACCGTGCTAAAGTTTGTCTCCACAGCAGTCTGTGAGTGCCCCCAGTCTTCTGATTCTCTTTGCTTGTTCCCTCTCTGCCGCCATTACTGAGAAGCTACTGAACATAAGGAAGCTTTTATGTCAAATCTGACCATAAATCACAACATCAATAAAAATGCAGTGCACCATGAAAGTAATTTGCAAATGCAGAGGAATCAATAAGACAAATGGCAAGGTTTACTTTCATTCAGATATACCTGCTAATTTTCACACACCCATCCTGTTCACTTATGCACATTTTTCCTTTTTCAAGTCATCCATAGAAAGCATTATTAGTAATATTAGAAAGGACATTCTCCAGCTTCCAATTAGGATTCATGTGATTCCCCATTCCTAGTCCAGCCCAGACCACTGCTATCACTATTATTTAGTTTCACCTATGGTCAGCTACTCCAGTTCCTAGTGGTAAACACTGGCTTCAAAATTGCAAAATCAGATGCTATTTCAACTCTTTTCCACAGTGCATTTCAAATGATTCCTAAATTTCTGTTTTCTACCCCATTTCTAACACATGGATATCTTTTTTAATCTCATTTGTTTAAAAATAAATAAATAAATAAATGAGAGGTGGGGAGGAATAAGCATGAATGGATATTTTGATTAGTTCAGTATGTTCTGGAGCCTAAAAAATGCAGGTGGAGAACACTAGAGCTGTTGGTGTAATTTAAATAAATAAATAAATAAATAAATAATGTTACAGTTAATACTGGAGCACTCAAGTTCTGGAAATACAGCTATGCTAAATTAGCATGCCATGATGAAGAACCTACTTCCTATCAGTTCTTTGTTACAAAGGCAGTATGCAGTTCAGCCTATAGTCTGCTAGGATCTTGAGGTGAATATTCTCTGCAGAGTACTCTATAACAGAATTGAACTTCTGTCTTTGAAGAGATAGATCCCTATCAAAAACTACTGATGTCCACAACTCCTTACTTGTACCACTCCAATAAGCGTACACACACACACACACACACACACACACACACAATGGCACAAACTCTTCCTATTATGTTATTGGAAAACTTGCACGCTTTGGCTTAAAGAGAAGATGATTTGGGTTTGTGATAACTCATCAGCTTTACTGTGGCTTATCTACATAATCCTTTCAGAAATAAAGCTCATGAGGGGCTGGAAGCACACCACACTCAGCAAATTACCATTTACGGGTAAGTTTTATGTGGTAAATTCTGGAAGGAAGTTGTTTGCTCTCTGAAAGTATGTGAGGATACCAGGAAATCTCCTCCAGCCATGAAGTAAAGGTACTCACATCCATAGTTGAAGAATGCTTTCTCCAAACTTAGCTTGTTCTGTGGGTCTTACAGAGTCTGAAAAATCAGAATATGTAAGAGAGATTTTGTATAAGGAAACATGATAATGTGTGCATAAATTACAAAGAAAATATATTTGAAATTCTACTGACTAGATATAATGACCTTCAAGAAAGGTGGTCAAGAAAGGGCATAGTTAATATCCTGCAAGATTAAATGAGGCATTCTTGGCTTTTGACTATGATTCTTAACCACAATATTTCATTAGCATATGTTTGTAGTTTTGTTACTTCTTCTTTGTAAATGCACATCGAGATGTATTTATTATTGGAATAGAAAATAATCATATTATATTATAACATAATTCATAACAAAGTAATACCATGAATTGAATTAATTTTGACCTTGTTCTGTAACATTTCACAAGAAATCTCACACTAGTTTCACAGTTTGAGCAGACTGGTACCAGTTACTATTGAAAAAGCAGGTTCAAGTTGTTAAAGAGTACAATTTTTAAAGAAGTACTGCAAAAATAATCAGCTCCAGATGGAATCATTCATATACCTGAGATGCTTTCCAGAATCTCTACTTTAGATCTGAGCTTGGATTTTTGTTGAGGGTTGGGAGGGTGCTTTCCTTCCTGTTTCCTCAATTGCAACTTCTAATGTCCCTAAGGTGAAGGCTGAAAAATGTGTAATTTAAGCACATAAATACATCCAAACTCAGACAATACATAATTTGCATAATTTGAAAGAACGAGAACAATGAGTTTATACAATACACGTATTTTAGATGTCCTTTGAGTCAGAGTCATTTTCATTACATTTTTATTTTCCTTTCAGTTATTTTTTCCTTTCAGTTATTTCCAGTTTGTCATCACCATAAAATGTTCCATAAGGAAGCATATTAGCTGCATGAAGTGAAAACTTTAAAACCTATGGGTACAATTCTCATTTTAATAAATATGACTGCACTGACAATACATTGCAGGATGCTGCTCCAGCCAGCTGTATGTTTTGATTAATCATGTTCTGGATAAGAACATAAGCAAGCTGATTTCAGCCTAAACTTTGAAGGTAACCAGGCATTTTCAATGACAATTGCCACTATGGAGAAGTGTGAGGTCAGTAAATGATGTAACCGGCCGTAAGCACACATAGACCAGTTCAGGGAGTAAGGCGAGCCCTCCCGTCGGGTCAGGAGGTTCAGAGCGGACCCCCTTGCTTTCTGGACTCCTTCTCAGAGAGGAGCCCGGGGGCGGCTGGATCCGCTCCCAGTCCCAGACTTGGTCAGCGGGTTTGTGTCTAGAGGGATGAGTTGTAGGGATTACGGGGGAAAAAAAGAGAAAAAGAGAGAGAGAAAGAGAAAAGAGAAAGATGTCACCAGCATTGTCCAACCAGCATTGGTCCAACCAGCCGAGGCATCCAGTTCCAGTGGGCGCACACATGCAGGGCTTCAGTTCGTGTCCTTTTATCATCTCCTTGGCCCTCCTTTGGGCAGGCACTCAAACTCATTCAGCTAATTAGGTGTCATGGGCGGTTTGTGCTTCCAGAACCTTCAGGAAATGGGTCAGTGGTCTTGGGGGTCATTTGGGGAGTAACTTCTCCTTCCCTGCATGCATGACCCCTGTTTGATCTTTGGCTATACATAGTGAGCTGCCCCGCTCAGCGTATCACAACAGGGAACTGCACATCCTCCAGCACAGCATGTCACGCCCTCCGAGCCCTCTTGCTGATGTCGTGTGCTGATCGGCTCCAGTTCCTTATTATGCAGGTTCCTTGTTACTCAGAACTTGCCCCACCACAGTGTTTGAGACATTAATTCTTTCAGTCTCTCACAGTTAACAGAAGCACAGCTGGTAGAGTGATGGAAACAGTCACCCCCTGCACTTAGTACTCATTAGACTACATCTAGAATACTGCAGTTTTGGCCCTCCAATACAAAAACATCACTAATAAACTGGAACTAGTTCAGCAGAGCAGCAACACAATGCTCAGGGCCTGGAGCACTTGCCTAATGAGCAGAGGCCAAAGTATCAGGGCTTGTTCAGCCTGGAGAAGATGGCTTTGGAGCAGACCTAACAGCTCCCCTCCAGCACCAATGGGTAGGTTATTGAGAAGACAAAGCCAGGTTCTTCACAGTGCTGTGTGATGGGAGGATGAGAAACAAGGAGTATAAGTTGAAACAAAGAGTGTTCAGACTGGATGTAAAGAAAAACCTTTTCACCCTGAGGACAGTCCAGCTATGGAGTAGGTTGCTCAGAGAGGTTGTGCAATGTCCATCCCTGGACACTTTTAACTGGAGAGCCACATGATCTGACCTCACAACTGACCCTGTTTTGAACAGTAGGTTGGAATAGAGACATCCTGAGGTCTCTTCCAACCTGAATTATACTATGATCCTATGACAATCCCACCTCTCTTAATTTTCCTCCATCTGGGGATTTCTGTAAAGGTTTCAAGTTTGTTTCTCAGTTCTCTCCAACTTTTTTTCAGGTATTTCAATATTCTGCTTCTGATAGCTCTTCAGGGCTATTCACAGCTTGGCCCTGATTAGATGATGCCAGTTGCCTGACACCTTCTCCTGCAAAATAAGGTATCAGTTGTAATCATGCTATTATATAAAAGGCCAAATTGTAGGTCTTGAATGGACTTTAGGCCAACAGAACCTAAAGAGTCATTCAGATGACCACCAAAAAAAAATCTTGTCATATGTCTAAACTTGTAGGGCTAGTTGAGATGTCCTAGACTTTCCCAGCTAGCATTGTACTATGCTCCAAAAAAGCACAGGTCTTCAATAATCCTGTCTGCTGGTCCTAGGGAATGTCTTAGATACCCTGTACTACTTATCTGTGTTTACTCAAATAAATCAAGCTGTAGCTCTTAGGAACAATAACAGGAGCTTAGATATCTTTTTTGCATTTGAACATATGCATGTATTCATTAAATCTAGTTGTCTCCATGTGAAGCTGACTCCCAGCATTTTCACCAAGTCAAGGTCTCATTATTGCACTAGTCATAGTGGAGCCAAATCCCAAATGCCTACAAGATTTTTATATATGACATATACCTTACCAGTGATTCTTCTAAAATACTTATAATACTTTTTATGTTTAGATGAGCAATGAGGAAAGCAAGAAATTTACTGTGTGTCTTCGTATTCTTATACTTTTTTTTATATATCATTATGGGATTTTTTTCCTAAGGCTATGTCTGCAGAAGGTGTGGAGCACGGTGCAGAAAGCCTGCACCTGTTTGAAACAGGTATGTTCACATTACTGCACTTCTGTATCCATCCAAAAGACTAAGTCATCTAAATTGCTTTCAAGGCTCAAGTGAACACTATGCTACATGGATGTAGTAGTTCAATGCAGTGAAAGCTTCGGGGAATGCACTGACACTATAAATCATCTCAGATCTGCGGCTAGTATAGTGCCCTTTTCACAATATAAGTAACGGAACTGAGGAGGGGAAGGTAGATATTTTCTGAGATGTTACTGATGCTCATGTCAACAACAATAAAAACCACAGGCTTTTTCACAACTATACAATGGAAAATTTTAAATGCATTTTTATGTGCAAAAACCAGACGTGGAAATGAAACAAAGCTTCTAAATGAAAAACAGCAGAATTTAGAGTTGCCATTATGGTCCGTGTGCTTTGCACTTCAAAAAGGTAGGCCAGAAATTATTTAAATATTGTTAAAAAAACCAAGATGATTTTTATGCACATTTGAAACATAATGTTAAAATTGCCTTCCAGCTAAAATTGACTTACTTAAATGAATCTAGTGGAGCACCACCAAATGGTTAGGGAACGTATAAAGTACAAGAAGGGTCAAAGAGAATTAGGTTTCAAAAACACAATCACAGAGAATCAAAGTTTGCTCAACCTTTAGAAGCCAAAGGGGAAATTCTATTGTTGTCTACAACTACACAGTGGGAGGCTGTAGATAAGGTGGAGCCAGATTCTTCTCAGAAGTACACAGAATAGAATAGTAGAATCATCTAGGTTGGAAAAGACCCTTAAGATTATCGAGCCCAACCGTAAACCAAACACTGCCAAGTCCACCACTAAACCATGGCCCTAAGCACCACATCTACACAACTTTTAGACACCGCCGGGGATGGTGACTCAACCGCTTCCCTGGGCAGCCTGTGCCAATGCTTGACAACCTTTTTGGTGAAGACATTTTTCCTTATATCCCATCTAAACTTCCCCTGGCCTAACTTGAGGCTGTTTCCTCTCATCCTATCACTTGTTACTTGGGAGAAAAGCCCAACACCCACCTTGCTACAACCTCCTTTCAGGTAGTTGTAGAGAACAACAAGGTCTCCCCTCAGCCTCCTTTTCTCCAGGCTAAACAACCCCAGTTCCCTCAGCTGCTCCTCATAAGACTTGTGCTCTAGACTCTTCACCAGCTTCGTTGCCCTTCTTTGGACACGCTCCAGCACCTCAATGTCTTTCTTGTAGTGAGGGGCCCAAAACTGAACACAGTATTCAAGGTGCAACCTGACCAGTGCCGAGTACAGGGGGATGATCACTTCCCTGCTCCTGCTGGCCACACTATTTCTGATACAAGCCAAGATGCCGTTGGCCTTCTTGGCCACCTGGGCACACTGCTGGCTCATATTGCACTGACTGTTGACCAATAAACCCAGGTCCTTTTCTGTCACATCCCAATTTCTCAGGACGACAACTCAGGTTCCCCCATTTGAAGGTCAATATTAAGGTGAAATGACACCAGAGATACTTTACTAACAAAACTCAAATTTTATTCGCTCACAACAGGAATTGGCATGAAACTACATCAGTAAACCATGTAACACATGCTAGCCATACATCAGCAAACATATACTACAAGCCTTGCTTATTTGGAGATCAATTCAGGGAAGACAATAAGGTGAGCCCTCCCGTTGGGTCAGGAGGTTCAGAGCGGACCCCCTTGCTTTCTAGGTTCCTTCTCAGTAAGGAGCCCAGGGGCAGCTGGATCCACTATAGAAGGTGAGAACACCTGCTTCCATTAAGATGGAAGAGGTGATCTTCACGTCCTGTAGTTATTTCCTCCTTATCGGTGATTAGTACTGTATAAAAGTTTTGTAATACCTGAAGCAATAGAGAAGGAAAAAGATGACTTTGAAGCAGAGGCAAAAATTCCTAATTACAGGAGGCAGTAATTTCTGTCATAATTATTTTTCTTTTCCTGCCCTCACTCAATTTACGTCCATAGTAGTTACAGGTCTAGTAGCAAGTAGCTCCTAAAAGTTCAAGAAAAGCATAAGACTATTTTTGTAAAAACATCTGGTTTATTCTCCAATTACGACAATAATAATAATAAAAGGATTGGAATATACAAAACAAGTGATGCACAATGCAATTGCTCATCACTCACTGACTGAAGTCCAGTTAGCCCCTGAGCAGCGGTCCCCCCCCAGCCCCACTCCCCCCAGTTTATATACTGGGCATGACGTCACATGGTATGGAATACCCCTTTGGCCAGTTTGGGTCAGCTGCCC
>JANHGO010002598.1:0-29494 GCA_024606505.1 Aquila spilogaster
AGGATGCCGTTGGCCTTCTTGGCCACCTGGGCACACTGCTGGCTCATATTCAGCTGGCTGTCAACCAGCACCCCCAGTTCTTTTTCTGCCAGGCAGTTTTCCAGCCACTCTTCCCCAAGCCTGTAGCACTGCATGGGGTTGTTGTGACCAAAGTGCAGGACCCAGCACTTGGCCTTGTTGAACCTCATACAATTGGTCTCGGCCCATTGATCCAGCCTGTCCAGATGAGGAGTCCACCCTCCGGAGGACAAAGGTCTATGCCAGACAAGGAGCTTTCCTCCTGGGCCATTAAAATGCAGCTGGACTGCTACAAGGATGTTATTGCTACAACCATTTCCGCCTTGGTCTTTACCTACTAGGTATAAACTGATTGGAGGATTTGTGCCTTGGAGGATTGGGATTGCTGCTGTTGTTTTGATCTACAGCTCAAGGGAATAAGCTGTGAACATAAGAACAGCTATTGCTACTCAGGCCAACCAACCATCCCCATGCACAGAAGCTCTCCCCTGACACTAGACACCAGTAGGTGCCTGGAGAAGAGCATGGGTAGAAGGCAATGCTATAGCAGTCTTTCCTCTTGCTGTTCTTGCAGTTTCCAGTCACATGGATGACTTTGTATGCAATGGTTTTCCATGGATTTCTCTCTCATGAACTGATCCAATCACTTGTTGAATTTGGTGTCCTGAGGCAAGGAGTTCCACAACTGAGTTACCTGTTAGGAGAGGAGCCACCTTTTTTTGTTTTGAACTTGCATTCTATTAGTTTAATTTGATACCTGCCCAGCCTCTCCTTCCCAGAATGAGCTGCACACAGCTGCAATCCTCCCTGGGAATGGGGTCAACTGGGGAGATGACCTCCTTTCATGAACTCCAGTGGAAAATATTCCCCACGGTGCTTCTAAGCTGTGATGAGATGAGTTCACACAGTCACATGGGCTTGGATCGAAGACAGATCCACACAGGGGTTGATGTGTGTGTGACGATGCATAGGCTGGGCTGGCCCAACAAGATGGCTACTTACATTGTCTTCTAGTGAATCTGTTTTGAACTTGACCTCCAGGGCATTAGTTTCTACTCTCACCAGGGAGAATAATTTGCTGTTGCTGTTTTTATTTTTTTCAGTAAATAAATCAATCCAGCCCAGATTTTGACCTTTTACAGAGTTAAAATGTAAACCACCACCCAAAGAACCTAGAAGGGATGAAAGATGCAGGAAGACGTCTTTGCAAAATACAAAGACGACATTCATTTTCCGACTGAGCAACTAAGCTTTCAGGTTTTTGTGGACTATATGACAGCACTAATTGGCAAGCACTAATTGGCAAATTTAGAAACTAATCCTGCAATGCAGAAGTAAAATAGCCATTCAGTAATAATCCCTCTTGGAACAAAGACAGGAAATTCAATATCTTTGCAGAGTCCAAAGTTAGACTGGGGCCATGGATTTAGTGAACGGATCCTACAGGGATTGCATTTGTAAACCATAAACAGATTAAGAAAACCCACTCTTGCAAAATAACCTCATCACAGTGAATTTTCCCCTTACTTAAATCCTATCTGCATTTGTGCTGTAAAATCTCCAAGAGTCATGGTAGGAAGGAATCTTCTTGCAATACAAAGTTTTGCTTGATCAAGCAAAGAAGGGAGGAGAAAAAGAAAAAAGCAGAACAGAAAGAGATGTCCTGCAAAACAAATAAATAACAATGATTGGGTTGGGTTTGTTGTTTTTTTATTTTTCTTTTTCCCCAAGAGCCCTCCTAAGTGTTTCTATGCCTCTGGGAATCATGGATTGTTTGCATATTCTTCTTTGCTATCAGAGTTCACTCCCCAGCCACGTTGTTAGAAAATACAAATATACTGGATACAGACAAAGATACTTCAGTGATTGGTTAGAAACCTAGAGGAGGTAGAGGAAAGAAGAAGAAAGAACTTGTGGCTACTTATCTCCCCTGGGATTGATCATGATAGTCAGGTGAATGGCATATAGAGCCAGAATGATAATTCATGCACAAGTTGCAGACATGCTCCTTGGTTTTTTGTCCATATCTTTCAAACACATAAAGATCTGCTCTTCATGAATATGGCTTATGAAGGTAAAAGATGTATGACTGGGGAAAATTGTTGTACCCGTTATTGAAAATGATATCTGTAAGGAAAGCCTACAACTGTAAGAAAAAAAAAGAAAAGTCAACAGAACTGGGAATGAATGGCAAAGACCCACAAATGTGTATGCAGGGTTATATAGAGAATTATACATATTATAGACAGAAGAAAACAGCTTTACTGTAAAGCAAAACCTAACCCTTACACTGTTTCAGGAGAGTATGCAGAATGCTTCCCAGCAATCAACTCTGTGAATACCCTTCCCCCCAAAGAGTTGCTTTGATCACCAAGAAGAAGACTGAGAGCGGACTTGGCAGGAATCTTTAAATACTGTTGTTTTCAACTGAATGGAGAAAACACTGCTAAAGAACTAATGTCTCTGCATTTCTGATGGAGGCTGAACAACTTAAAGTTACCTAAAATGTGGGAAAAATCAAGGAAGGTCAGACTTGTTCTTGCTGTGAGCTTAGGTGAAAAATTTAAGCCTGTTTTCACTATCAAAAAGGAAGCAAAAAGACAAAAAAAAAAAAAAAGAAAGAAAAAAAGGAAAAGTAAATGGAGAAAATTCATTTGCCAGGTCACTTTCTAGCTGCCCTTAAGGTCATTCTGTCCTAATGGTCCGTCTTCTGTTGTGGACACCTGTTCAGTGGGAACTGTGCTGAGCACAGTAATTCATTTCACAGCATCACTGGTGGGTAGCTATGTGTAACAAAGCCCAGGCCATGTGCATGCAGACACTGGGTTCATTGCTGAGAAAAGACTTTGGGGATGATGTTCAGATACGATATCTCACACAAAGCTGTCTTTCTTTTTTTTTTTCTTTTTTTTTTTTTTTTTTTTTTTTTTTTTTTTTTTTTCCTTTTTTTTTTTTTTTTTTTTTTTTTTTTTTGCTAAAAGCAGTTGTCACAGCAATAGTACATGGTTGATAAACTGCCTGGTTCAGTCAGCAGGGGGATGCAGAATCATAGACATGATGATCCAGATTTTTTGAGGTATTCAGCTAGCCAAGTTGTATTAATTTCAGATGGAGTGAGACACCCTGAAATCTCTAAGCACTTTGCCATTTTTCCATAATAACTGAGAACATTCTCATTCTTCATGCTCTTACTCAGCTAACATCTCTACAGCATCCTTCCTGGATCCTTACTCCTAAGACTTACTCGTTGTATTCTAACTGTTGTACCATGTCTTTCACTTGAGTTTATTGATTTTTGTATCCCTGTGGCAACATCCTTTCATGTCCACTAGAACTTTTTTCTCAGCCCAGTATCAAAAAGTCCTTTTTCTGACCTTTCTGATGTGGTTACATGACCTGAATACAGACAACCCGCCTGAGTTATTTTTCTTTTAAAAGCTATCAGTCTTTCTGTTGGCGTTTTTTGAGGGTCTCTGTCTCTGGCAACAAAGCAGGAAACAGGCAGGGAAGTGTTATTATACCTATTTTAGGAAACTGAGGCAAAGAAAGGGAAAGAATGAGAGAGCAACTGTCTACATGAGTCACCCAAACACAACAGGACACCAAGCTCCAATCTGTAAAGTCACAGGATACCCTAAACCTAACTACAAAGATTTCCTTCTATTCAGCAAATCATGAATGACATGTTTCTGGTACTCACCTATGCTAAGGCAATGTTTGATGTGGTAGTTGAAGACTTCGTACCTTGTTTTACCCCTTTGTCTTCTGCTGATTTTTTTCACATAGCATGAAATAATTTCACCTATGATGTGCAATGTTTGAGGCAAAACATGGTGTAGAAAGATGTACATATGCAGATGCCTTGCATGCTCCTAGCTGATTTCATCAGAATTCTGCTTCAAATACCAAATCAGCCTTTTGTATATGGAGCAACCAAGTATCTGTGAACAAGCTTTGATGGTGGCGTGACAAAGGAGGACACAATATCCACCAAAATCAGAGTAATTCTCTTCTGAGTATACTGGACAGATACAGGATGCTAGTGGTAAACAAGATCAAGGGCAGTGTTAAAGGCTGGTTGAACAAGGAAAGTCCTTGAACCCTGTGAGCCTCACAGCACCAAGGAGTCTTTCCATTGAGCCAAGCTGGTGGAAGAAAACTACTAAGAAATCTAGGGGAATATTGCATTGTCTTTTCCATTCATGCTGGTATGTTGCTTAAATGTCATCCTCTCAAATGCATCTGTGAAGTTGAAAGAAAAATTGTTCCTGTGCATTTTTTTGAAGTGGACTGAACAGAAAGAGAGTAAAACAATTCCAGTTGGGAGTAGTGCTCAAATAAATTGATTTATAGGTTCTTTTTATATTTAAAAATTAGTAATTAGAAGCACAGAGTGCTGCATGGAGTGATATTCCCTAGGTGACAGTTGAGGTCTGGAATCACACTCAGGTGTTCCTAGTCCCTGGCTTTGCTATCTGCTGAGTAAAGGTGATCCTGAGAAACACTAGGACATACTTGATCCATGGAGGGTTGGATTCTGTCTTCCTGACATCATAAACTAGCTGAAAGTCACTTAAAGTTTGTCCCGAGTTCACCCAAAACATGAACTGATCTCATATGAAGCTGGCACCAGGCTCCGTAGAGGGCATCCTGGTCACGTTTCCTTATATTAGGCATCTGGGAGGCTACTAAATCTTCACAGTCCATGCATGCAGAGATCCAGGAGTTCAGATATTACTTACGTTAAAAAGCAACACCCATAGAAGATAGTCTGAATTCTTGTTCCCACCTCCCCTTTCTCCTCTCATCTACCTGCAGGTGCTTCTGAAATAGAAATCTTTTGGATGCATCCCATGGGAGTCAGTGGGGGAAATGTCGTCTCCTGTGAGATTCAGGCGCCAGCTCTTTGGGGATGTTCAGATCATATGTCTAGACGAGATAACATCCTTCTCTGAACCCAGGAGCTAACCCCAGGGGGACCTATTATTCATGTATAAAACACCAAGAGAAACTTTTGCTGCATGCAGCTTCCTTTTTCTTTCCCTCCTCCCCGTGGGAATTTGCTTGGTTTAACCCTTCCATCCCTATGAGGCAGTGGCTTCTCTGCTCAAAGCTATGACTGTTTATCCTTCCACCCTTCAGGGCTCAGTACTCTGCACCTGCAAAAACAGCATGGCTTGCTGAATAAAGCCAGGTGAGCCTTCAGCATTGGCTTTAATGTGAAGTCCAAACCCAGAGAGACCTCCTCCTTTCCCCATGGAGAATAACAGCTCCTGGACTAAATCTCCAGCCCTGCCTATAGTGCCCAGACAGCACAAAACGCCTGGCAGTTTGCCCTAAGAAAGCACCTGGAGTTGCTCCTGAGATAGAGGAATATCCAGAGCGTAAAAGAGTAATAGGGATATGCAAGGCACAGAAGGAATGCAAGGCACAGAAGGAATACAAGACACTTTATTCTGATCCGCTTTCAGTAACATCATGCCCCTAGAAAGTCTCATGAGCTAGTGTAACTTTGGAAAGGTTAAGGAATGGCTTGCATTCTGGGTGACAGTAACTGGAGGTGAAGCATCTAAGACTAAGGAATGTGTAAAACCAGTGAATGCTATCCAGACATGCACTTTTCCCTTTCTGGACTAACCAAAGGGCTACACACACCTCTCTCATGTTTGCCATGGCGATGCATAGGCCATAGACAGATGCTACTGATCTTACATGACCTAGTCTGATTGTGCAAATTCATCAGCAGATCTTTTTTAGCCTAGTTTCAGACTAGGCTAAAAGACTTTTTTTTTTACTTAGTCTCCAGCACTGAATTGTGACACCCATCAGGTTCTTGCAAGGTCCTTAATATGTAGAGGACAATTTATTGTCTCTGTTTTCTGGTTCTCCTCAGCATATTGTCCTTTTTCCCTAAGGCTTTAAGTTTGGATTATAATGGTCAGAGTAGGAAGACTCAAATCAGCACAGAACAGTCTCCCTGAGAAGATCTGCTTTGATCTGTATCTTGCAACATGGAAAGAGACATCTGTCCACAAAAACATTTGTCCCAACAGTTCAGTTGTTGAAAGACACAAGGGAGTTGTGTGTCTTTATGAGGTCAGGTTGGCAGAAGAGAGGAGAAATTTGGTCCCTACAGTGACGGCTATATCCACAAATTATCTGGATCTTGGGTGTTACTGTTCATGTGTATCTATTTATGAAAGGCACTTGCAGGCAACAGTAGCACAGCACTGCTCCCTGTTATTGCATCCTGGCTCTGAGTCAGAAAAGTCACTTCTAGGCACGTGATGCATTTACATTGTGTGGATCCAGCACCTCTCTCCATTTAGATGGACAATGAAAGGACAAGTGGCAATGGAAAAAAGATAAGGATACGGGATCCAGCAGACATAAATTACACTTATTGGACAAAACAACAAACTGGTTTTTTTTCTTTTCCTCTGCATTGAGAACTGCAGGATTTTTATAATATCACATCTGATTCATCACAGTGATAGAGGTCCATGGCTAGATCAGAGTAGTAAAATTTTTGCTGGCAACAATGTAGAAAAATCAAACATTTTTTATAAATGTTTCTACATTTCGAAAGAAGTGGGATGTTGCACTCCTATGACATGATGTCACGGTTTAAGTCCAGCGGACAGCAAAGCACCAGGAGGCCGCTTGCTCACTCCTCCCTGCCCCCTCCGGTGGGATGAGGAGGAGAAGCAGAAAGGAGTGAGAAAAAAAAAATAATAGAATGTCGTGGGTTGAGATAAGGACAGATTACTGGGTCAACACAAGGAGAGAATTTACAACAACAACGATATACTCATAAAAGAATATACAAAAACGAGTGATGCACAGTGCAACTGCTCACCAGCCAGAACCCTACGCTCTGCCGCTTCCCCCGCAGAGAGACCCCCCCCAGCTTGCTCCCCAGTTATATACTAAGCATGATGTCATATGGTATGGAATAGCCTCTTGGCTAGTTCAGGTCAGCTGTCCTGGCTGTGCCCCCTCCCAGCTTCCTGTGAAAATTAACTCTATCCCAACTGAACCCAGGACACATGAGAATAGTGAACTCAGATCCCAGCCCATTAGTAACTAAGCATGGTTTTAAACAACTTCAGTGAGGGATAAACATTTTGAAATCAGTAGGCCTGGATAACTTGCACCCAAGAGTCCTAAAAAGGTTGTTTGAAGACATCTCTAGCCAACTCATTCTAGTTTTGAATAACTCTTGGCCTACCCAGTAAATTCCAGTAGATCACAGCAGCTAATTTTGTGCCAACATTCAAAAAGGCCAAGTAAGATGACCCAACTAATAGTAAGTCAGTTAGCTTGACACCAGCCTTAGGCAAAATAAAAACCCACAAAACCAGGAGTCAAATAATTAAAAATTAGAGAACAAATCCACTTAATGTCAGTCAACATGGTTTAATAGAAATGGGCCATGTAAAACCAATACAATTTCATTCTCTGATGAGATCACAAGTTTGGTTAGCAAATGTCACTGTGGAAAGATAATGGACTATTGTAAGGACTTTATCTTGCCCAACATGCTCATTTCAAAAACAAGTTGCTCTGTCTCATTCCAACAAATTCTGCAGTAAATGGGAGCTGATTAAACAGCTGTACAACAAAAAACTTAGGAATTAGGGCACTTTTACAAATGAAGGTTTACTGGAGAAGTTAGAAGAGGAGATGTGGGAATCAAATCTTTTCCTGGTGTTATCCAATAGCTTGATCAGATAAAACTGCAAAGAACTAGCAGGAGTGTTCACTGATTTTTTATTTTTATTTTTTAAAAAGCACAGAACAATCCTCCCACATACAAACATTCCTGCCATGCAAGGAAGCAATGAAAAAGATGAAAAATAGGTAAAAATCTGAACCTTAGCCTAATTTTAACTTGTTTGAGAACAAAATCAGTATTTCAGCCCCTCATGAAATGTTCTGAGGATATTTTTTTCTCTTGAAAATTAAGTGAGACTTTGATTAAAAAGGTAGAGATGTAGTGATCAAGATGCTTGATAAACTGAGCCTGTTCAAGTGAAGTGCATACATGGGAACAAACAAATAATTTTCGAGATGATACCCTCAAAAAAGAGGACTGTTTTCTGAAAAGCAGTGGCTCTGAAAGGGTCATAGTGGGTAAGTAATTGAACATGTGGGAAAATTGTACTCAGAGAGTAGTTATCAATGGTTCACTGACAAAATGGAAGGATATAGCAGTAAAGTTCTACAGGGATTTGTTCCTGCTTCCTGTGCTATTCAATATTTTCATTAATGACTGAATGATGGAATACAGAGATTTGTTATTAAGTTTGCAGATGACACCAAGCTGGGCGTAACTGTAAATGCTGGAAGGCAGGAGGACAGTTTAATATGATTATGACAAATTGGAGAAATGATCTGAAAAAAAATAAGGTGGTCTTCAGTAGAAGCAGGGATCTGGGGCTGCAGTGGAGCATAACCTGAACATGAGTCAATAGTGTCATAATATTGCAAAAAAGACAAACAGTGTGAGGGTTGTATAAAGATAAGTGTCACCTGCAAAATATGTGCAGTAATCCTTTCCTGCAGCTCAGCATTGATACAGCCTTAGCTAGAGGATTTTCTAAAGTCCTATGGGTAATTTTGGACCTGTGATACCAAACAAGATGGAGATCAACTGGAGAAAGTTGAGAGGTGAGTGTTAAGGTCGCAGGTCTAGAAAGCATGACCAGGAGAAAGAGACTTTGTTTATCCTAGACTGTTGGTATGTAAAAGGATGCTGCAGGAAGGAAATTGATGCCCTGTTTCTCCATGCTCATGACAGACCATAGTCATGGCTAAAACCACGGGAGAGGATCCCAGGTAGGAATGAGGAAAAAAAGTTTTCTAATCAGAAGGTACCGAATCACTTGAGTGCATTGCCTGGGGTGTTGTTCCCCTGGGAGGATTACTGGAGGTCTTTAAGAACAAATTAGAGAAACATCTGTATGGATAAAACAGCTGGAATCGATCCTGTATTAGGGCAGGGAGACGGGCTGTAAAGGGATCTTAAAAGCCCTGTAATTTATGAACATTGTAATGAAAGAAACAATGCAATAGATGTTATAATAGTGCAGAAAGGAGTGCTAATTAGAAGTAGAATCATGACTCTTAATACAAGGATGATCTCTGTATGCAAATGGTGCCACTGCCATTGCTTTCTTCAGCAGAAGGATGTAAATTATGATGGAGAAAACATTTCACTGAGGCTTAAGATTTGCAGAGGAAATGTAAGCTATCTGTGAACTTGATTTAGGTAATAGTTTCAGTCAAAGGAAGTGGCAATATTTTTAAAATTAATGAAAAATTTTGGTTTGACATAATCAAATAAAAATATTCTATTTCTTGTTTTGAAATTATATTTTATTTTAAAGTTGATCTTTTTAACGACAAAAGTTTCATAGAAGATTTTAAAAGTGTTGAATCACTTCAAAACAAAGCCTAATATTTTTCTTTGGTCCAGAATGAATTTTGGGATTTTGTTCTCAAAAAAAATAATTTAAAAAATCTCAGTCCAAAATAAAATGTTTTTTCCAGCAATATTTTGTTTGGTGATGGAACAGAAAAAGCTCATTATTCCCTAGTCCTATTTGTCAAGCCTTTTGAGACCTGGGAGAGCCTTGATTCACAGCAGCTGTGCACCAGTCCATTTCAACTACTTCTCTCAGGGCAGTCTTGATTAAGACTATTCTCTTTCCTTGGACTGTAGACTTTCTCTCTCGTCTATTAATTTGCAGGAGCCGGGGAGGTAGCTAGTATATTCCTCTACGCCTTAATATCACAGAGAGGCATAAAAAGCAATGAAAAAATTGTCAAGGGTGAAGACAAGGGCCTTGATGGCCCAATAAAAGAGATTGCAGATGAAATATAGTGGTCTCTGATACCTAGGAAAACATGGTAGTACTTTCTTTAGATCTCAAGCTGAACAGATCTATGATTTGTCAACATATTCTTTCCCTTCTTTCCTTCTTTTCCATGATACACATCTTGTGGATGATATCTCCTGTCAACTATACTTAATTCATCTTGTGTTCCTCTAACCCTTCAGTAAGGAGCAAAATCGTTCCCTATGCCTGCAAGCAGGATTGTAGCAATCAGCCGCACCAAGCTCCCTTCCACTTCCTTCTCTAACCAGTCCTATCCACTCATTCCACAGCCTGCTCTTTACATTTAAATCAATGAGTCTCACAGGGTTTGTAGGGTTTTTTGAGCCCTCTCCTCCCCTATCCCTCTGCTCACCTGTTTTCATCTCCCCCAGACCCACTTCTTAGTCAAGCATCTCCATGAAGAGGCATCAGACTTTTCCTCCCTCAGTAACTAGGCTGCTGTTGTTCAGGCAAGAACTTCCTTTTGAAGTGAGGGTATCAGAATTTGTCCAACAGCTGTTGGAGACTCCTGAAGGACACTTTCTGGTAAGAAAACCTGTGGGGTGTTGCCTCTGTATTTGGGGGTCTATTTTATTTCTGCTGTTGCTCACTTGTGCCTTTAAACATGAGCCTTGAAGAGGGCTCCTGCTTGAGGCAACTTCTTTGTAGTTGATTTATTTATTTTTGGTTTTTTGAAGTACAAGGTGCTTGTCTTCTCTCATGCAACACATGTAAAATCAAGTGTCTGAGTTAGGTCTTGCTTGCACCAGGACTCATTGATAACAGCTGTGAAGCTGTAGGGGTATCAAACCAATATAAACATGCTCAGAACCAAGCCCTGTGCATTTCTAGATATCTTACCAGGCTGAATAGAAAAAGGAGTATTTAAAGAATTTCTCTGTATCCTCTTCCCAAGCAGATCTGTAAAGCCTATATTCCTCCTCTAGTGCTTATTGGACATGGCTTCTTTCCTACAGGCAAGCGAAATTCATACAATTATTTGTCTTTAAACCACTCTGCAGTTGTCATTTAATTCTGTGGCCTGTTAATTCAATGAGCCCAATTCATTTTGGCTTGTCCCAGCAAGTTATGGAAAGCACATAGTTTTGAAGGCTTCTGACAACAAGCCCACTTTGAGGTCCAGCCCAGGGAGCTTTCAAGAGCTGTATTTTCTGAGTGATTCCTCCAAGTTCAGGACATGGAAATAACCTGTTCTGGTGGCCAACAGGGTCTCAACTTCAGATGAAGCTCCTCTCCAAGCATCTGCAAGGATTTGTAATCCCAGTGACTCTTGTGTTGCCCTTCAACCCCTCTCCTGACTTTACTGCCTCTTGCTGCATCTGAGTGTTTTCACAGTGTGAGTTTTGTTTGGACTCCTGAGTAAGATGTCAGGCCCTGAAGCCTATATCTCTCCCAGACTGCAGCCATGCTAAGACACAAGAATGAACAAATACCTCTGATTGTCCAGAGCAGAAGGAACTGTTATCAGATCATCAAGGTTATCTCATGCCATCAGCACTATCTTCTGGAAGACATGTCCCACTCTCAACCACAAGAGAATATGGATGATTTTGGATGATGGCAGGACGACTTTGTCCACCTGTCCTTCACCACCTTGCTGAATTGTCCAAAGACCTTCCAGGCAAGCTGTGACAATGAATTAAACCTCTACTTGAGTAAAGCGGGGCGTAAACTGTCCTGCAGAAGGGCTTCAAGAGGAAAGAACAACCTCACCCAGGCCAGCAAAAGGATTCCTGAGGATGAATCTGGCACTGGACAGGGTGTATATGTTTCATTATAAAGTCTATGTGAATACAGTAGATGGCACGGAATGTCTCTCCCCAATATAATTTTTATCTCCTATGATACTGTATGATGTTCCATTTCTCTCCAAATTAAAGAAGCAAGTAATTCAACCCACCTGAAAGCAAAAGCAAGGTGCAAGGAATCTCTGTCTTCAAACAGGATGTGTGAGTGCTAATGAAAACCAAGAGTCCAGTGTTAGTGTGTTACAAAGAAAAACTTTGCCTCTGAAAAGGGTTTTGTGTTTCCCTGAAGCCAGGAGTAGCTGCATTTGTACCAGCTCCACAGTCTGCCTGATATTGATATGTCTGAGTCGTCTTTGAAAGCCTGGCTCTTTCTTCTGATAGATAAATATAAACCCAGATTATTTTCACCCATCTGCAAGAGAAATCATTATGAAATTAACCAGTGATCAACCAAACCACATGGGGAACTCAGAAAGGTTTTTTAGGCTTTTTCAAATGGCTGGCTTTTCTCTCTCCATCTGGTTGTGTTTAGCTCTGAAATATAATTTTCGGCACTGATCACTTCTGGGTAGACCATACAATTAAGGTATTTGAAAAACAAACATTTCTAAACCACGGATCGTTAGGGAGATGGCTTAGAAATGACAGCCCATTTTCCAAGAAGACGGTTGGGAAAGGGAACCTGAAAGCTTAAGATAACATTGAAAAGGAAACAGAAGAAGTCTGGGGAGGGAAAAAAAACAAAAGAAGAAAAAGAAACCCAACAAACAAACCCACCCTCACAAGTATTTTAACTGCTTCTCTAGTACTTTCAGACTAATATTATTTGAATACTTTAAGAAATCCAGCCTGGTTACTGTGTATTTCTATGGATTCATGCTGCTACATGAGGAATGTATTACTGAGAAGTGGAACCTGCAACAGTTTGAAAACAGGAGATATTTGCAGCAATAGGAGGAATTTCAGCTCTGTAACTCTTTTTGGGACTTTACAATATCAAATTTCAAGCAGGAAGGATGGCAGGACTGAAGGCCCAGAAACAAATTTGGACGTGCCTCTCCCTTCTGGTACCCTGCTGATAATTTCTCTTTCCCACCTAAACTCAGCTCACTTTGGCTCACCTCCCACTATCCTCAGGCAGCTGCATTTTTCTTCTTAAACAATTCCAAAACTGTTCGTTGCTTAAGATAAGTGCCTAGTGCATTCTCACCTGAAAGATGATTTTAAGACAGAAAGTTTGGTAAAGTTCATCTTGACTATTTTATCAGTTAACCAAGAAGATAGAGACAGTAAAAAATAAAGACTGTATGATTCGATGGCTGGTGCAGGAACACAAGTGTTCAGGAGCGAGCCAGAAATGAACAACTTTGAACTCTTGCAGAGTTCATATATAGATGTGAACGCTGCTGAGGCACTACTATGTAATCCATTTAAATCAAACCAAAATCAGGATCTGCGTCTTGGGGAAGGTTCAACTCAGGCCTCAGATGAAGAGGTAAAGCCCATCTCTAGCAATAGTACTGCTACTGTAATCAACAGTGTTTTGAAAATAATTGGGTAATATAAGGATAGGATATATCTGGATTTCCTCGAAGTCAGTGGCCACCTTTGACTGAGGAGGGAAAAGGGTTTGGATCCTGCAAAGGAAGGTGATGGAGAGGCCAGCGTAGAAGCCTCCAGAATCTTAGATAAGCTTTGGCTAAGCCTTTTAATACTTGGATGCTTAAGCAAAGATAACCTCCAAGCTTTTGGCAGCCCTGCCCACAACTAGCTGAAACACAGAAGGACCAGGTAATTATCTGATGTGGTAAGAGCAATTATGGGAAGTGTGTAAAAGGTAAGGCAAATTCTACCTGACACCAAGGCTTGCTCTCACATCTGCAATTTTCATACCCAATGTGAGTTTTTTCCTTTCCCTTTCGATTTTAATGAAATGCATCTACTGGTGGGTGAGCCTTAGCATGGTTTGCCTCCTTCCCAGTCAACCCTCCAAAAAGCTGGAATGACATGGACTTGTGGAGAATGGGGAGTCAAGTCCTGGCTCCTTCTCCCAGCCTGTTACTAGGATGAGGAGGCTGTAATAATTCTTAATTTCCCATTTTTTGAACTGTTGTTACTCAGAAGGTGGTTATAGTAAAATCCACAGAGCTAGACCTCCCCAGACTTTGGGAAGACTACATCCCAGCATGTCAGCTCTTCTAAGCAGTGTGCAGGAGTTTCTGAATCCCTGGAAAGCACCTAGGGAGCTTCCATAAACAACTTTTAAAATTATAATGATAGTTAATGACCTAATTTCCTAGCCAGCCAAAATACCTGCGGAATCAAAGTCCCATATCTGAATTAATCTAAACTCCTGGGAGGTTTTGTTCTGGACTTAATCTTTACAATTACTGCTTTCTGTCTGGCATTTTTAGGGCCAAATCAAGACCTCAGTTTAGATACCCACATAGTCACAGATAATTATTTATTTTCTGTAAAATACCAGAGATTGCAGTATTGTGTAACACGAAGGGGTCTCAAGAGAAACACTATTTTACCACCCTCCATTGAGGCAGATGTATGCGCAGAACATATTGTATAGACAGCAGTCAAGCCTCAAAAAGCTTCAGCAAAAAGAGAGTATATTTCCTCCTAAATTTCTTGTTCTCGTTACTGTTACATTTTTCTTATTTTCCAACCCAAATTTGTTTTTCTGTAAATTGGGATTTTTCCCCCTCATCTTTTCATCAGTTGCTATAGTAAAAAAGTCACCATCAACCTCTTTATAACAACTTGCCACATATTGAAAGACAATTTATCATGTCTCTCTCCACCTTCATTTTTTATTTTCTTCTTTAAACTGGCTTGTAGTACGCAGTGATTTCTGAATTTTACCTATAACACCCCTCTGTTCTGGAAAGGCATACAAGCTGCATTGCCATCAGTTCAGAGTAGACCTATCTATGTGGGACTCACTAGGCAAATCTATGCAAACTAAAAAATCAGCATATTCTGCCTGCTCTTGCAAGACAGCCCTTTGTGGTGAGTTCCTCATAATTATCAGTTAATTGTCATGGATCCCATGTTGCCAAGAATTTGAAGATGTGAAGATTTGATGCTGGTACAATTTCCAGCTCACAAGGTACTTAGCTATTCCAGCAAAGACTTCAGCACCTCCCTACAGCCACATGCCCACAAGCCTGTGTTCTAGTATAAATGACATTAACAGTGTTTCTGACTTGTGATATCATCTCCCTTTCCTAGTAATACTGGATAGAGCTGGTTGGTTTGATTTAACCTTCCTTTTCTTGGAAATCTTCCTATGCAAAAGCATCTGTGTAGTTAAAAGTCCCTAAAAGTTAATGAAATGTTCTTCAATAGCCTGAGACATGGATAGAAAGCCCTAATCCTAATCTAATTCTTCTCCTTCCTTGACTTCAGTTTTCTGTGACCATCAGAAAAATAACTGCCCAGCTGTACATGATAGATCCCCTTTGTGCAGATGGCTTCCGTTTTTGCTGGCCAGCCTTTCCCTCCTAGCACTTAGGTACTTTTGGTGAGAAGACAAGGATTTAGGACCAGCTCTGGGCAGTAACCATTGGACTACTTACATGCCACGTGCCAGAGAACAGGTCACCCATCTCCAAAATTGTGCCTATGAGATGTGGCGAATGTGGTGTGAAAGTCCCTACACCTCACTCAGTGGGAACCCATCCTGTGCAGAAACTTGAGCGATATCCCATTGTGTATCCTCCCTAGGAGCTGAGCCATTTCCCATGGGCCCTCATTAAGGGCAAATCAGTCTTACAGTCTAGTCATAAAATCTCTGCACAGTTTTATTTTTACTTATGACCTAATTAAAGTGCCATCATCTTCCCTGTGTCTTTAGAAACTCTCACATTTCCGCTGACTGGTCCATATAAAGAAAATCAGTTTCTCTTACTAAACTGATAAAAGTACATGATGATATTTTTCATTTCACAGGTACTTAACCTGTTTCCAAATTACAGATGAGGATTATGTATATTTGCTTAAGAACACATTCATTAGGAGGGAAGTCACATAAACTACATTTATGTTGTGTTTGTATTCACTTTTGTTTTAAAATCCATCCAAATGTGAAATTATATGCATTGCACCCAGAAAAACAGCAAGGAAACAAAGATGATCCGTAGACTGTTAGTGTTTTATAGGGAATAAAACAGATTCCTATAGCCATGTGGAACTCATGAGCTCAAATATCCCATGCCATGGATTATACTTTATGCAATTGTATTTACATTTACTTGGTAACATTAAAAAATTACAGAGGGATCCAACTGAATTTCTAAACCAGTAGAACATTAGGAAACAGCCAGTTTGGACAACCAAGTTCAGGACCTGATTAGCTGTTTGCTTTTGTACATGTGAAATTGATTTTTTTCACTCACTACCATTGTATTTTTCCCCTTTTTTCAGCACAACTCATTTTTCCTGGCCTTGATCACAGTGAAACACCAGGAACTCGAACACTCAGCCAGCATACATGCTACTTTATCTGCATTGCTTTATGAGTTTTCAGGTGCCAGAATAAAGTTCAAATGCTTCTTATCTTCAATTTAACAAATATATATATATAAAAACCAGGAGTGCTCTGTAGCCCAATATATTTCCCATTTAGGATGAAGACTTTTAATCTATTTGCTTATACAAATCTTCTGACTCTTTCTAAAAAATGGTAATTCAATCTGTATTCTGCATGAATTGTATTAATGTAGTATTAGTGTTATTAAAATCATTTACTGTTGAGTCAGATTCTGAATTCCTTTCTTAGGCCAAATTCCTATTGGCTTGCATGTGAGTTTTGTCTCAGTGAAGACGTCAGATTCTAGCCCTTGTATAACTCCAACTTTTGTGTAATTCATTGCAAAATATTTTAAAAGCTAGTTATATCTAGCTACTAGGTATAGCATTATAGGTGAAATGCCGTGACGACTGGGATGAGCTACAAGTCATTTGAAAGACTGCACAGCAACATTTTGCTGTGAGATATGACAGGAAACAAACAACATTACACCTTCAGTGTAAGTTTGGGTAAAAAGAATCAAGTTGCCATGCTAGAAAAAAATTTCAATGCAGGGTTTAGTAATGTTTCATCTTGACACCAACACTAAATGAGCCCAGCTTTGCAAAATATACCAAAGTTGCTCAGAGCAGGCCACTGATAGAGAAATAGAAGGTTCAGTTTGAGGCTGGAAATAAGTTCATCACAGGACAGACTTCAGCTTTGCAGCATCTTCTAGGACTGGACTGGGAACTACACTGACTCAGTATCAGTCACTGCCCTGAATTGGTCAGGCAGTTGGACTAGATGATCGTTGTAGGTCCCTTCCAACTGAAATAATATTCTATTCTATTCTATTCTATTCTATTCTATTCTATTCTATTCTATTCCATGTAAGGGGCTGAGAAAACCCATCCACACACTCTGTACAAGACAGTTTCTTGACACCCAGCTTAACATTCATCCTAGTTTTTCCTCAGTGTTCATCCTCATTGCTGTGTGAGTGCAAGACATACCAAAGAGGAAAAAGCACAATCCACCAGCTGATTCAAATAGAGAACATTGGCTAGGGCTGTGGGGTGGGATGTAGTTGTTATCTTGATGTGCTGAGAATGGCTTTGTATGTGCAGCTGTGTGCATCTGGTGCTGAGCACCCACTCTGTGGGTACAAGTCCCAGTTCTAGTCTTCCCTGCACTACTGGAGAAAAAAGTGACTTACTAAAGGTGTAAAGAAATAGAAAAAAAAAAAAAGAGATTTGTGGAAGACAGAGGTGACCCCTGTTACTGTTGGCAAAGATTTCAGTGTAGCTTTTAGGGAAATAACGATCTTTTGGTTTGTGAATGGCTTGCTGAGCACTTCCCTTGTCATATAATTGCCCATGAAATTGCAGCCCATACGGTTAAAATATTAAACAGGATAACATTACACTTTTTAATCCACAGCTGAGACAAAGCAGAGATCAGGAATAATCCTGCTCAACACCACCACGTTTACTGTCTGATGTAGGAGATGCTGATTAGCTTTTAAGTAGAAACACATTTTTTAAAGTTACATAATCTGATGCTCAGGTTTCCCCCTCCCCCTTGAAAAGAATTAAACTAAATATTATGAGAGATTTAAAAGTTCTTTATTCCTTTGGTTTTGGGGTAAAGGGGGTGCACCTGCAGCTGGGGTTTTCCTTTCCCTTGCTCCCAAACCCATCACTCAGTGAAGCATATTTCTGCAGTGTGTCGTGTATAAGATCACATGTTCAAGTCTTCAGAACCTGACTCAGCTGTTACTCTGTACTTCCTCTGGCAAAACCAACGGAAATTTGCCCGAAGGAAGACTAGGGATTGAGTGAAAAAGGCAGGAGTTATGAGGAAATGAGACATAGAAATTGGAAGGAGGAAGGATCTCTTACCTCGTTCATGACCCATGATGACCTGTCCCAGCAGCTTTGCTCTTTGGGACACCCCTTGCTGGGCACTGGATAACTTCCTGCTGTTTTTCTTATCTTGATCTGGCCTCTCTTCCATAGAGCTGCTTTTGGATATAATCCTTGGACCCACACTAAATCAATTTTGTTGCCTGTTGATCTTCATGCAGGTACCAAAAGGCAGGGCATGAGCCCTTCTGTAAGGGGTTTCTGGTTCTGCCTGCTACCTGCTGTCCTGTATGCAGACTGTGCTGGAAATTGGTCTTGGGTACTGGCAGGAGAAATGATTTGAGAGAACAATGTTTCCCATTCCTGGTCATATTTCTGCTTGGAGTACAATGAGTAAGGTCCTGGGGCAAAACGTTCCAGCTGTGGTCCTTAAGGTAACATACAGAAATCAACAGAGTAAATCTATGCAAAAAATACATTTTAGAAATGTTCTTAATTTGGCATAGCTAGCCTAAGTTAGACAACATCGTTTAGAGCACTAGTGGAGCCAAAACAATACAGAATGGTTTGGGTTAGGCCAATAAAGGATCCTAAAGTTGAATTTGAACCTCTGTTATAAGTCATCTCAAGTTAAGAATACTGCTTATTTTCCATTTTCTTCCTCTCTCCATTTTTTTTTTTCTTTGAAGTGTAGACATCCCTGCCAACAGGCACCTAAATAAAATGGGAGGGAATTTTCGGAAGTGCTGAGCACAAACAAATCTAATCAAAATCAGAAAAAGCTGTGGGTGTTCAGAAATTTTAGGTGCCCAAACAGGGATTTGGCTTCAGAGAGTTAGACGCCCTTGTTTGAGAAATTTTGGCTCAAAAATATACTACCCAACCCATTGTATGAGTGTAATGTTCAGTGAAATGTGAAATGTCAAGCTCTGTTTAAACCTCTGGGAAACTAATAAAGTCCATGTACACTTCTGCAGCGTTCACCTGGGAAACTGGCCTTTTTTCATTTCTTGCAATTACTTAGGAAACAAGTCTCAATGCAAGAATCTTAATGTTGCTTTTTTTGTCCAATTTTTTCTCTCTCTTTTTCTGTCTCTTTTTTTTAAAAACCTTTTTTTTCTTTTAACATATATTTCTGTTTATTTCTTTTCCTTCTTTTCATCATTCTGGAATTTCAAGCACATAAAAGATGCCAAAGTAATAGCCCTGAAAGCAATTTTCCAGGTTGAACTTGGAGGTGAAAGATTACATCACTCACCAAGCCTGGGCTCTGGGGCCAGCTCAGTCGACATCACGAAGAGTCTTCTGAGGAGCTGCATCAGCCTTTCTTGCAAAAGTGCTTTGTGTAGTGGGCACAACTGGCTGCTACAAGCTAGACGGGTATCAGCATAAACCAGAAGACACATAAATGACCCTCATTTTACAATGACTTTAAACATTCAACTCCTTACAGTAAGGCAACGTCAAGCCCAAGGTGATCTAAATGAGAGTCGGTCCTTTTCAGTGCAGGGAGAAATACTGTGCAGAACAGAGTTGTTTTGCTCCCATGTGCAAGGCCTCAGTACAAGAGGATCAAGAGGCTGTGATTGTGTTGGGTTGTTAGTGGGTTTTTCTTGTGTCAAGAAGAAAGTAGACTGAAAATGGGGGTGGGGAAGAGAGGATAGGAAGAAAAGCCGAATTTCAGGCTCTGTCAAAACATCCAAGCAGCTGGAAACAGGGTTTGGCTAAAAGAAAAAGGACAAACATCAATCAATACAGATGTTATTTCCAAGCTTCTGAGAGGGTATTGCAATCCAGATTTCTGGCCCAAGAGTCAGACCCTTGCCCAGTAGCAGCTGTGTTTTATGTACCCGATCCCCCTTAACATTTTCCATTTTAGCCAAGTCTCTCCATACTTCCACTCTCGCTCTCTGAAATTCAGATGAAACAGCTGCAGGCTGCACCATGCCAGGCAACTCCTTCTTTAATTTTTCTCTCTCACAGCAATAATAAAAAAATTAAACTGGTTGACGCTGCATGAATGAGAAGGTTAATCAAAAGCAGACCCTGCTGGTGGCCCAGTTCCAGTTCAGCTCAGATGGGTGGCAGGGGTAGAGTCTGCTCCATGCAAACTTTTGAATTAAGATGCAGATGGTTGGACAGGGCCTAGGATGTATGGGACTGTGCTGAGAGGTCCCTTGTATTATAGGCTTTACCAAGGATGGTCTCTGATCTTGCTGGTGCTCAGCCCTCTGCTCAGGACATCTGGCTTCTCTCCTTTCCTTCCCAACTTCCAGCTTGAGGTGATTGCTCATTGGAAAACCACCCACTGCTTGTCGCAGTTAAGTATGAACAAGCGTTCTCAGAAAAGGCCATCACGGGCCACAGGGAACATACGAATCTATTTATTTTCCATTAGTATTAATTATGTTTTAAAAAGCCAGCACTTTCATTCCCCTCTTTGGTTGGAACTAGCAGAGGCAAGTCCTGTTCTGGGAAGCACAGTTATTCTCCCTAGTGTGAGTGTAGACAGATGCATGTGTTCAGAGGAGAAACTCCCAAGCCTATGACCCAGATGGCCAAACATCTCCAGGCTGGACTAATGAGCTCTGAATTAAATTCCTTTTCCTTACAGAAACTCAGTGGAAGAAACCACTAAGAATTTGGTTTTGAGAAGTGAGAGGCACCTACATACCCAAGTGAAGTAAAAAAACCCTGCAGATACTTAAAGCACCCAACTCTCAGACCCATAGGCCAGGGTTCAAGCTATTAAACATTACATATCAAAATGAAATGTCTAAATCAGGTGTGTAATAGTTGCAAGCTTCCTCTGTGAAACAGATATTGGCACAGGAGAGTTCAGAGCTTTAATTTTCTAAATTGCTCTTCAATTTAGATATGAACGGAACATATGGCTTCTTAGCACTGCAGTCAGGAGGGTGATGTCCGAGGTCTCGAGGTCTCGGTTTTTCAACCTGTAGCTGCTCTAAATTTCTGTTTCCTACTCTTCAACTGGAAATGGCTATAAAAGACAAAGGCTGCATCCTGCTATCTCTCTGTATGGAGCCTAACACAGTAGTAATTCATACTAAAACTTGTAAGTAATTAAAGCAGGGGAGAGTGGGGCATTCTTTCCTTTTTCTCTGACGTCTTGCATGATGTGAAAGGGTTAAAACAGTTTTAAAAGAATTTGCAATTTACACATTTCACTGCTGAATATGAAGGAGGAAAGCTGAAACAATGAGAGAGACATTCCAAAGGTTGATAATACAAAGAAAAATCTACCAGCTTGGCTTCAAAGCTTCTTGGCTTTTGGAGACCACTTGGGTAAAACAAAACAAAACAAAACAAAACAATGTATTAATCTGGAATTCATCGAGGGTCACTCCCTAAGAAAGGAGTACAAGGAAAGTGGACCGAATCATATACATATGACCCAGAAGAAGTAAGGTGTCCTCCTGCAGAACCATTGAAGAACTGCTCTGTAGACATAGTCCATGAGTAGTCAAGGAGGAGAACTACAATTTTTTACAGATCCTTCTGGAACTGGCAGACGTCTTAACAATACAAGGACAATTCTCACCATGAAAACACAAATCATGGAATTTGGTGCAGAGTATCCCAGCAACCTCCACTCAACTTATGTGCCCAGCAGCAGACTCATCTGCTCAGTCAGGACCTTGGCAGCTGGTTTTGCTAGCTCAAGTCTCCTATAAAGAGGAGGCCTTGAACAGTATTAATGTTTTCTGTACTTACCCTCTGACAGCCCCTAGATCCATCACTAAATTGGTGTATTTCCCAGCTCCTCTGGCCAGGCTCTTTGGCAACAGCAAAATCCCCCGACCTAGTTATTCCTAATCCTCATCCCTGGTAAAATGGCAAAAAAATATCCTTGCTGTCCTGAAGATGTCTTTGAGAAGCATTCGTGAAGCCCTTTACCCATCTAGTGCCTTCCTTCCTGCTGTGCCAGGGGGAAAGGAAATTCTAGCATACTTTGTGCAATTCAAAGTCACTGAAGAGTTGTCCACGTGCTACCCTCTACTGAGGCAAAGGACATTTCATGTGGTTTTGGCAAGGGACTAGCAGTGGAAACCTTCATGATACCTACAGCTACCCAGTGGATGTGTTTGTTTTCCATTTGGAAACATTTTGTTGAGTAAAATCCTGGCTAGGAAAGCTCCCTGGCTATCCCATTTATATTATTTTTCAGAGCTGAAGGAAATGTTATGTTCCTGCAGCATGGCACAATTGCAGAACCTGCCTCTGCCCATTTCCTCATTAATTCCCTTAGCAACCGGGCAGATCAGAGCATTTCCATACTGAATCCCTCTAGAAGGGATTTATCTAAGTGGGTATCCTTTTCCCAAGAGAACTCACCTCCGGGTTATTCAGAAGTTACTTGGTGACAGCTGGGTCACAGGCTCAGCTTCCTCCTTTGTGAGGATGTGAGTCCTGTCCTTCAGGACTCCGTCTACAGTATAGGCGTAAACAGGACTTTATGGAGGAACTCTGAAGGGAGGTCCATGTAGACTGATGGAGGTACTAAGGGAGAGGAAATGCACACATGAAATATGTGATACATTTGATAGCATTAAAGATAGCCTAGAGAAAGATCCATCAACAAACCTTTGGTTGTCATTCTGAATTTTCTCCTTCAGAGAGACCAGTTTGCATGTTTGGACATTGACACTTAAAGTCTATATGTAGGTCCCTACAAGTGTTCGTACCTACAGGTATTTAAGGTACCCCTGCTGATAGGATTTACGTTTACTAGATCAAAGATCAGAAGTTAACACGTGCAATTCAGGCAAAAAGTATCATTGGTCTGACACTGATTTCCTAGTCTAGGACAGTTTGCTGCTTGTCGGCTGCTTGATGACAAATGTTCCCTAAAAGCAGAACTACTTCTTGAACTCTACACCAAAGTAAAAGCTGATCACATTGATTCTCCACCTATAATGTATCTGTTCTCGTTGTTGATACCAGTCCAGCATGGGTGAATGAACTGAATATAAAAAGAGGAGTGTGACAGGAACATGACTTCTAAATTCATTTCAAATTTGGAACTCAAAACAAAAAGAAAATCTCACAGCTTCATACCAGTTTAACACAGAAACAAAAGTTCTGATTTTCTTTCTCTCTTTTTTTTTCTCTTCATAAACTGTAGTTTTTTAGACAGTTTGAAATTGTTGTTTTGAAAGAAATGGAAACATTTTCCCTCCATTTTGGCCTTCAGAAATTCTAAAAGTTTATTTCAGACTGAAAATATAGAGACTAGACTGTTAAAATTTCCCAGAAATATGCTAGTTAAGAGAAAGTCAATAAAATGTCAGTCTTGACCCAGACTCATCTTTTTTTTTTCACAGAGAGAAGCTCCTTAAAGAAAATTCCTCCCTTCTTCTTTCCTAAATCCTGCACAGTCCCAGTTTCAGAGGAATATGTCATGTTCTGCTCCCTTTTTCAGTTGCAGAAACTGGTAGGGCATCCCCTTTTACAAAACTGCTTGCAGTGAGTGTCACCTTGTGCTGTTTGATCACAGAACAGATAAGGAAGCTTGTGATGGTTAGTGAGGTTTGTGTTAGTGCAGTGAAGTAGAAAGACTCGTGTGCTCTATCTTGTATCCAGCACAGTGCAGTATAGTGCAAATACCTAAGCTTAATTAAAAAGCAAAACATTCAAACAAGGCACACAGCAAAAAGCCAAAACAATAACCACTAGCAGTGTCAGCCTCACACACAATTTATTTCCCCTGAAGGTTACCTAGCACCCACCAGGTTCAGTGAAGCTGTTTTTATCAGCCTTGATTTGGTGGAATTTCAAGTATTTCACGAGCCATCTGTTCTGTAAAGGTTTTTTGCAAAAAAACCCATTCCCCAGAATGACAAAGCGATGGAGAGAAGTTTCTGAAATCATCCGTCTGGCTAAGTTCCTGTTGGAATCATTCATCTAATGCTACTGGAATTTCCAAACAATGAATTAATTAATTGTGCCATACAGTTAATTAACTAATGTGTGAGAGCTTTGGAAAAGTACATACTGCATATATACATATTTATACATACACTTATACATGAATATAAACACATATATATCTATATCTCTTTGTATATCTAAGTAAACAGCAGACTGTACTCCAGGGAAGTTCAGGGCTGAAGAAGCTGTTTATGCATCAGTGGCCTTGAAAACTCAACCACAGAATACTAGGGAGAGCGGTAAACCATGACAGGGAAACCTGAAGCTGAGGGTGAGTTATCACTGGTGTATGATACATTTTGTGAGTCAGAAGTGAGTTGCTTCAGCAGAACTGGCTTTAGGAAGAAGTGCACGGCACTCCGTTAGGCCTGTCCTTACAAATCATGATGCTCTCTCATTTTCACGAGCATCATGCAATAATGTTTTCAATAATGATGACATCCCAAGGCCAAATAATAAAAGGATATCACCCTATGAAAAGGACTGGAACAGAAGCTGAAATATGGTAGCAATTTCATTCTTGGTGCAGCTCCGGGAAAAGGCTGAATGCATTCCAACCCAAACAGAACCACTCACCTTTGTCTTCAGTACATTGCTATTTGTTTGTCATTTAGCCTTTTGTGTTAGGTCTTGTTGAAACGCTCCTTCCTAAGCCTCCTAATTCATTCCAACACATGCCATCCAGCTTCCTGACAAGTAGCACATAATAATACATTCTACTATCAGTACGAATATCATTGCAAATATTAGTAGAAACAATGCCTTTCCATGCCACATGTAGTTGCTTTTTCCACTAAATAAAATCATCAGTCTTAGCATTTTTATTCCCCCTTCACAGATGGGTCAGTTGAGAAACAAAGAGATTTGTATTTGTTTCAAACCCACAAAATGAATCAACTGCCCAGATACTTTCTTTGTGGGTTTCTATGGTGCGCATTGGGTCCTCTTCCCCTTTGCCCCTCAATCACTAGCCTAATAAATATTTGAGAGAGTCTGAACCTGAGACTCGTGGTGTTTTCCCATATTTTGCTTTCACAGGATGTAGAAGCAGGCTGCATGCCTTCCACCAGTGCAATCCAAGCACAAAGACTTGGAGGCTACCTCTGTATTTTCCGTGGGAGTGTGTGCCAGGCAGCTGGCTGACATGTGGCATGCTCTTCATCTGTGCTTTGTGTGAACAGATCACCATCAGCATGACTTCTGGTAGTCCTTTGCCTGCGTATCCTCTTCTACTCCGCTCCAGGTGATATCAGATTTCCTTAGAAAGGAGCCAAGAAGACTTTCCCACCTGTTTTTTGTTTCCTAAAGTTGCAAGGGGGTAGATAAAATCATGCATAGGTAGAACCATGGTTGGGACCAACGTAAGGGATGATGTGGGCCTGGGCTCTCTCACCATCATATTCCAGAACATAACTAAAATCTGTTTCTGTCCAGGCTGGACACAGAAAGTGCCACAAGGTGGTGGCTGTAGGTGAGGGCAAGTCCAGTATAATTTTGCTCTCTGAAGAAGTAAGAGAGCTCCAAGCAAGTTCGGGACAGTTAACTGGCAAGCTGGCATTATTGTGGCTTTCACAGGCACCAGGGAGATTGGTCAAAGCAGGTGGCAGTTGGCAGACACTGGTGTTATGACATGATATAATGACATTTCTGCCATGATTTTAGGTCCTCAGGCATGGAAGGAGCCCAGCCTTGGACCTCCAGCATCAGAAGAGAGCTGCCTGCAGAAAATCACTGCAGAGAATCATGTCAGAACATGGACTGAGCCTGAATATTCCGCTTTCTTCAGGACAAAAACAAAGCAGAGGCCAGCACAGACAGGTGTGTGAGCCCTGCTGAAATATGAAGTGCACTCCAGGGACAAAGAGTGCAATCAAAAGAGGGACTTGCCTTGCTTTAGACTTGGACTCTGCATCATGTCTGTTTCCTGCTACCAATTCAAAAAGCTCCATCCTGCCTGTGATCTGTGTTTAGTCCCCAATGTACGTTTTAGAACCAGTAGTAAAAGATTTTCAAAATAGGATTAAAATAGGGCTAAGCAGTATTGGCCCCACAGCAGAGAGCTGTGGTCAAATTTAGTGGGAGGGAGGGGAAGCCTAGAGATTGGAAAGGATTAGGGTTGCACCAGTATATCTGGTCATCATCTCGCTGTTCTGCTTTGATGTGGTTCTCTGGAGAAGACTGCAAGAACAGGTTTTGCAGCTCTTGCTAGACATGAACTTCTGAACAAGGAGGCAAAATGTGGAGGAAGGACTAGGAAAAAAACAACATTCAGTGTCTTAGAGCTCTTTAGTGCAACTGGCTCCCATTTAGTTTTGTAAATATCTGGGCACTACAGTAATGGGCACATTCTCCTGGAGACAGACCTTGCATGACATGGCTTAGAAAAGGCAAGGCTTGAAATGCTTATCACCAGTCCAGGGATAGAGCTGGCGATGTGCCTCACCTGGAGTGTTAGTATTATTTTTATGGCACTGTGTTCTATTATATGCACATCTATGTGTCTACATAAGAAGTGCAGGGCGGGTGGTGGTGGTGCTTGCACGTATGTAAAAGAAACAATCTCTAGGGGTATGTGTAGCCGGATTTTTTGTAATCTGTACATTGTAAACTGAAGCTGGACACTCATCCATGACAGAGGCCGGTGGAGAGCATCCTCTGGAGCATACATTACAAAAAAATGCCTAAGCAGGCTGTCTGCAGGCTCTGTGCAAGGCAGCTGAGCAGCCAGGAGCGAGACAGAGCATGCCATGCTCAGTCACTCATGAACAATGCAGCAGGCCCAGGCCCAGGGTGGACCAACCTTTTCAAAGATTTGGGCTAATTTCAGGACACCTACATAGGCTGGTGGAGTCGGCAGGATGGGGCAAGGTGCCCAAGGCCACCTGCTCTGGAGCAACACACCTCCCTGTGGGAAGGAAGCATTTCTTTGCCCAAGTGACTTACCACAGGGATGATGGGATGTGCTGCAGAGGGGCCGATTCACCGCAGCAGGAGACAGGAGAGGCAGCACCTCTTTGCATCCCCACTGCTGCTAATCCCCTGCCCCACAACCCTGCAGAGATTGCAGCTGTTGTGGACAGGGCTGTCTGCTCGCTCTCCTGGTGTGGTCAGAGCCCTCCCTGGAACACGGTCTCATGCCTCCTCTGTAGGATGAGCACCTGGGGAAGTACCTGGAGTCAGGTCATGACTAGCTGGGCCATGCTGACCACAGCCCAGGAGTTACCGTCTAACTAGATCAGGAGATGGATGGCAGATTTCCTTCACCTTTTTAGAGAAAGGGAGCATAGCCATAGATTGTCAAAGGTGTTTAGACACCTCAGCCTTAGGACTGGGACCAGCAGCAATTACCCAGGGACCCTGGAGCAGAAAACAAGTTTGAATCAGTTTGCAAGCTCTACCCGAGACCCACCTCATCCTATAGGTGCTGCATGAACCTCAGTGCTCCCAGTTTTCCAAGTACCTGTTAAAGGCAACAGCTGTTCTCAGTGCTTGGAGCATCCCTTTTTAATTCCCTTGTTACTTCTGTTAATTCGTTTGCCCCCTGTGAGAAGGAAAATGAATCACGGATGTCTTTTGTTTGCTAAATGTTAACAGCCCTGTGGAAAAACCCTCATAAAATATTCACCCTATCCTGCTCTTCTAAATTAGACAGTTACAGTTCTAACAAGCCCCAGAGAAGAGTTCTTCATTCTCTCAGTCAAAGGTACAGTCAAACGTTTCTGCAGGCTTTTCTGTACTCTGCATCACCCCCAGCCAAAGTTTCTGCTCCCCTAGGCTTTGTGCTGCTTTTATTCTTGCATATCTTTGTGTGTATGGTACTACAATAGGAGAAGCAAAGGTTTCCAACTGCATTCATCCACGTTCTTGCTTTAACGGTAAAGAAAAGGAATATATTTGCTATTGCAAATGCAAGGAATGACTGGGGGGCGAGGGGGTAGGGCTATGTGTGGGGGTGTGTGAGACCAAGTGAATACTTCCCACCTGGGGAAAGAAGAGGGAGGGTTCTAAGATGTTTTCAAACCAGAAGGTAATTGCAAGACCTTGGACATTACACCATTCATTGCTTTCTTGGGTGAAGGGAAGTGTTTTTACCCTTGGGAGTGCTCACCCTCCCTCTTGGTTGTGTCAGCAAGGCAGAACAGAGATGCCTGCATGGTCCCTGTCTCCCCATGTGTTTTGCCTCCATGCTTTCCCATCCCAACCATGTGCATGCTTCCACGAGGAGGAGGATGGGCACAGTTGAATGGGACCAGTTCTCTCTTCTCCCTGCTTCCTGCTAGCCGTTCCTTGTGCCTCCACTATGCCTTGCTCCTGAGCTAATTTCTGGTGACTCACAACAGGAGGGAAACAATCCTCAGATACTCTTTGTTGCTTGAAAGCACCAGAGAGTGAAAGAAAAAGGGGGGGGGGGGGGAGTGATTTAGACTGGAGGAGAGGGAAGAGGGTTTTGATGCCAGCTCCTTTTCTGAATAATCACTAGATGTAATCGCTTGCAGATCTTCAATGTGGTCTGTGTTACTTTCAGGCTGATTTGTTCCATACAGTGACCTGAGCGAGCCTGCAAGACTCGAGGCATGTGCCTCACTGTGTTTCAGGCTCTTCTTGGAGTCTGAAGCAAGAAGTTGCTCTGACCAAGCTGGTGATGACCTCCTGGCTGTGCTGTGGGGTCCTGCCTGCAAATCAAAAGGTTTCTTGGTGATCGGGGTAAAATGCTGTGCATGGGGTCCTGTTCATAGCATGGGGAGCTATTCCCCTCTCCTGTGGTGCTTGTTACTACTGGCGAGAGACAAAGTTGGCTTTCCCAACCCTGGGCAGGCTGCCCTGCACCCCTCAGCCCCTCCATGGTCACAGCCAGGGAAGGAGAGAAAAGTTCAGCCTGGTTTGTGCTGAGAAGAGGTCTCAGAGAGGTGGCATTCGTTTTCCCAGGCATTATCATTTGCTGGCTACAACCAACAGTGGCCAAGAAGCTACTGGTGAGCAGCTAGCATGCAGAAACAACTCCCAGTGCTTTCTTCCTTCCCTGCAAAGAGAACATCATTGTCAAGGGAAAACTGCTAGCTGACAAGGGCTGTCAACTTCTGAGGGTTGAGGGGGCAGTGAGGAGAGGATGATGCCTCTATCCAAAAGATGATAGTAATTCACTCGGGGAACTTCCTACTCCAGAGTGATTAGCAAAGTAAACATGTGTTTGTGGGACAAAGCTGTTGGAGAGGGTGGTGTTACCTCCTGGGGCAGGAGCAAGCGGCTAGGTCTCTGCTCCAAACCACTGGCAAGTGTCATGGGACACTGGGAAAGCCACGGAGGCAGACGAGGGTTTGCAGAAACAACAGGAAAGATTAGGGAGTCAGTCTTGGGGAACAGCTTGTTTCCGAGACCCCAAGGCAAACTTATTGGTTCGTAATTGGGTAAAAGTCAGTCGATCTCCTCTGTCATTTCTGATGGCAAGATTTGATCTAATTTGGGAAAACACACAAGCTGATG